>MCJB01042281.1:56265-66635 GCA_002018475.1 Nicotiana obtusifolia
ATATATATATATATATATATATATATATATATATATATATATATATATATATATATAACTATTTAGATAAGTAACCATTGAAAAATATAATAAAATTTATTAGTTAGTGTAATAACATAAATTTATTTCAACTTCTAATTCTTTTCTATGTGTAGATGAAATTTGGGCATCGTAGATGGATGTATGATAGGAATCATCCGAATCGTACGGGTTGTAGAATGAATCTGTAGAAGGGGTTACTAGCTTTATTGCTAAGGCAAAGACACTTAATCGAAGGGACGATTAGGTGCCGCTATGTAAAATGCAAGTGTCTTAAGTTATTGGGGCTCGATATTATTACTGCTCATTTGTATAATAAGGGGTTTATGAAAAATTATTATGTGTGGACTGTGCATGGGGAGACTCATGCTAGTATAGATGATGTTCATTTTCAGAACTCATTTGGTAGTGAATAAGGTAGTCCCATAGCGAATAATATTAATGTTGAAAATTCTAGATTTAATGAAATGATGAGGGATGCTTTTGAGATGTGGGGCTCAATTCGAACCAAATGATGAGGCTAAGTGCTTTTTCAAACAGTTAGAGGAAGCTAGTTATCCGCTTTATAAAGGCGCAGCGCATTCCAAGTTATCTGTTGCAGTTAGATTACTAAGTATTAAATCGGTAAATTCTATTACTCAAGCGGGCATGGATTCTATCATTGGCCTTATGAATGAACTTAATCCGATCAAGATTGACTTGCCCAAAGGTTTTTACACGGCAAAGAAATTAGTTTCCAATTTGGGTCTTTCATCTGAGAGAATTGATTTTTGTAAGAAAGGTTGCATGTTATTTTATAAGGATGATGCAGCTTTAGAAAATTACAAATTTTGTAACTACTCGCGTTACAAAGAAGTGACAAATGCTAAACAGAAGAAGGTTCCAGTGAAGGCGATGCACTACTTACCCCTTATACCAAGGTTAAAGAAGTTGTATGCATGAGTTCTGCTCCTCCTATGAGATGGCATTATGAACATAGAAGACTAGATGGTGTGCTATGTCAACCATCAGATGGAGAACCATGGAAGCATTTTGATACGGTGTTCCCAGTTTGCAGGTGAACCAAGAAATATTAGGCTGGGATTATGTGCTGATGAATTCACTCCGTTTGTAGTGTTTGTTGCAGCATATTCATATTGCTGTCACGACCCAAAATCCTAACCCGGTCGTGATGGCGCATCTCATGAAGACAAGGCCAGCCAATCCAAACTAACTTCATTTTAACAGTTAAATAATACGAAAATAATATAAGTATGATTTAATATCAGTAAATTGCGGAAAAATATAGTAAACCATCCCAACTACAGCCCTCAGATTGAGGTGTCACAAAGTCATGAGCCACTAATGAAATCCTATTAATAAAATAACTATTACAATATCTTTGGCACAATTGTTTGAAGAAAGTGAAAACAACAAAATAAAAGAGATACGGGCTGCGAACGCCAATAGCTACCTCGTAATCTCCGAATCACCACCCTGACAATAGTAGTAGTTAGTACTTCGGGTGGAACCGATAATGCCTGTATCTGCACACATGGTGCAGGGAGTAATGTGAGTACTTCCAACTCAGTGAGTAATAAATATAAATAATGATTGAAAGTAAGAAACAATAAGACTTAAAGCAATCCACGATGTAACAGTAAAAACATGTAACATCTCAAATAGATAGCGTGAAGTAAATGGAGACAACACCAACACAACCAAAAATGCAATGCAATGTAATGCAAGTCATGACTATCGTGGCGGCGTGCCACCCGTTCCTTGGGTACCCAGCGCTTACTGTGGGGGGTTCAGTAGCGCAATATCTCGTGACGGCGTGTCACCCGATCCATGCATATTATATCTCGTGGCGGCGTGCCACCCGATCCAATTTATATTTCGTGGCGGCGTGCCACCCGATCCAACTTATATTCCGTGGCGGCGTGCCACCCAATTCAATTTATATTCCGTGGCGGCGTTCCACCCGATCCAATTTATATTCCGTGGCGGCATGCCACCCGATCCAATTAAAAATCATTTAAAAATATCATTTGAGTTCAAAATGAGTTTAAGAAATGAATCAAATCAGTTAGAAGACAATGATAAATTACCCCTGAAGGGTTCACATAACCGGCACGAAGCTCAAATAATACCCCTGAAGGGTTTACATAACCGGCAAGAAGCCCGAATATGGCAATCAGCCCAAATCGTGATGATAACACATAAGTTTCAATCAAATATATAGTAAATCATCAATCGGGACGGACCAAGTCACAATCCCTGGTAGTAAACGACCCCACGCTCATTATCGAGCGCGTGCCTCACCTCCATATAGCACTATGATGTGCCATCCGGGGTTTTAAACCTTCAGAACATCATTTAAGATCATTACTCACCTCAAACCGACTAAATCCTTAGCCCACGACGCCTTTGCCCTTCAAATTGGCCTTCACGTGCGTCTAATCTATCCAAATTCAGAACAAAATACGTCACAATATGTTGAAGGAACAAAGTCCAAGCAAAAACAATCAAAAATACCAAAAATTCCAAAATTAGCATAACCCGAGCCCCGGGCCCACTTCTCGAAGTTCAAAAATTTTCACATCAACGGGTTCCTTATCTCCCCACGAGTTCGTACATATCAAAAGTTCTCAAATCCGGCCCCAAATGGTCCTCCAAATACCCAATTAAAATTTTATAATCCAAAGCCCTATTTCTTCCATTTTTAGCAAGACTTCAATGATTTCCTAGGTGGATGTCACAATATAAACGAGTTTTAGGTCCAAAATTCTTACCTCCAATCGATTCTGCTTGAATCCCTCGTTAATTTCTTTCAAGAACCTCCAAAAATGAGCAACTATGGGTGAAAATATACCCAAAATCGGACAAAATAAGGCTTAAAACATTCTGCCCAGGCTTCATGGAGTTGTACCTTGCGCTGTGCAGGTTGTACATCCTCTTATCATTTTTCCCTTGATGTACACCTTCTATTAAAACGCTCATAACTTCTTGTGGAAATATCCAAATGAGCAACGGTCTGAAGATTTAGAAACTAGACTCGAAGATCTTTCATTTGATAGATTGTACACTAATAACTCTTTATATATTCGGAGATCTGAGCTTCTAAAGTGCATCAAGAAATTCTGTCAAAGCTGCTCCACCTGCCAATTTCGATCAATCATCAAGTTCTCATAGAATATCCAAATCATGAATGGTTTAACTTTCTGGAAACTAGAATATAAGGTATACAATTTTTATGTTTGGATCATCTCCAAATTCCTTACCAATTATGAGATATAAGCTTCCAAAGTTGGTCCTGTGCAGCAGAAATTTCTGCCATGCTTACTGCCTGGAAAACAACAGCTGTACCAGTCAACTTTAAACTATCGTAACATTCTGTATATATGTCCAAATGATTAATGGTTTATCATTATGGAAACTAGATTCAAAGGGATACAACTTTCATGTGTGGCAATTTTTCTGATTCCTTATAGATTGCAAGATATGAGCTTCCAAATTGGATTACACGCACCAGTTTTTTCTGCAATTTTCTCCAATTTTTTTCATATTTTCCAAAGATGAAATAGTCCGTTTAACCACCCAAAACTCACCCGAGCCATTCGGGACCCCGTCTGGATATACCAACAAGTCCTAAAACATTTTACGGACTTAGTCGAGGCCTTAAATCACATCCAACAATGCTAAAAACACGAATCATACCCCAATTCAAGCCTAATGAAACTAATAACTTCCAACTTTTACATTCGATGCCGAAACCTATCAAATCGAGTCCGATTGACCTCAAATTTTGCACACAAGTCATAAATGACACAACGGACCTATGAACTTTTTTTAAACTGGATTCCGACCCCGATATCAAAAAGTCAACCTCTCGGTCAAACTTTCCAAAAATCTTCTATTTTCCAACATTCCCCAAAATGCGTTGAATTGTCCTACGGACTTCCAATTTTAAATCCGGACATACACCTCAGTCCGAAATCACCATACGAAGCTATAGCAACTCTCAGAATTCCATTCCGACCCTCGGATCAAAATCTCGCCTAACAACCGAAAATCGTCAAAATACTAACTCCACCAATTCAAGCCTAATTCTACACGGGACTTCCAAAATTAATTCCGATCACACTCCTAAGTCATAAATCATCTCCCAAAACTAATCGAATCGTCGGAATTCACATTCGAGCCCTCTAACTCATAAGTCAACATCCGGTTGACTTTTTACAACTTAAACCTTCTTGAAAGAGACTAAGTGTCTCATTTCTTACCAAATCTACTCCGAACGCAAACCATTCAACGTGATTACATAAAATACGGATAGCGAAGCATAATAAAGTAGAAATGGGAGAATGGAGCGGTAACTCACGAGATTACTAGCCGGGTCGTCACATTCTCCCCCACTTAAACAACCGTTCGTCCTCGAACGTGCCAAGAGTTCCGAGGACATTAAATTTCTAAGTGTATTATTACGCGCACTCGCGGGTGATTCCACGTCATCTTAAATTTGACATGGATCTGACAACACCATCTCAATTGAAGATTATTTCTTTTATCCACATTTATAAACTTCAAACCCAAGTTTCTCACAGCCCAATTATTTCAACACAGCGTGTTAGTCTCAACCGACTGTAGCAACTCGTGCTTACGCGCCCATCATATGTATGCCCATAACCACGTCTCTGGTTATAATAGTTATTCATAATTAATTCCAGCATCGTCAATTAACCTCATATTAACCAAAACCTCCTGTCAAACTTTCACAACTCTGACAGCAATTCACAAGGCATGAAGACCTCATAATTATTTACTCAAATTAACGAGTCACATTTAACACCACCTGAACACTCCGCTTGTAGGCTAAAACTCAATAATTACAACAAGAATATGGCAAATACACACAAAAACACATAGAAGAATTATCAAATAAGCCTAACAGGCATGGCTACCTATCAGTACTATAGTACAAATTTTTAATTCCACATAGGGAGAATTTAAAACACCTAATTTTTCATCACAAGGATCTCGTCCTTATATAACTTCCACCGCGGCTCATAGCCCAGTTTAAGCTTTTCACATCATATTAAAAATGCGAGGATCTCGTCCTCAACTCTGAATCACAAGTAATATGCACATCGTGCCAACCGAAATCTATCCATTTCTCCTTTAAAAGTAATTTCCTATAATCGAAATCACGACACATAATAAACTCCCATACCGGTAGGGCATATAATTCATAAAGCTTTAATCAAGTATCCCGAAATTACATCAAAACTCACTGTAGTGAGTAACAGAAAGTCACTTTTGGACCCATAGCCCTCAATAGTGTACAAAACAAAAATGATAGACACGGCTAAGACTATCAAAATATCCTAACAGGGATAAACACAATAGTTGAGTGCAAATTCACAAACTCACCATATAAGTCGATTGCCTATAGTAACATTCTCCGACCACAATAACTGGAATTTCGGAATCTGGTGCCCGCAACACATGGTATGACGCATATAAATCCCGTTTCAAATCTCGCAATACTGCCACGACGAAAGAGACGTGTAGAAGCTCGTAACCACCTACCGAATCAATAATTTATGGAGTCTCTCATCCTGTCAAGTACCATTACCTCATTCTGAACTGAATAATGATATTTCCTTTTAATGTGCCTTATATAAATCTGATTTTACAGATTCCAGTTCCAATAAATCTCGTCTCACCTGGTGCAAGCTGCTCATGCAATAAGCCGCCTTAAACACCAACTCAGATCTCATATGGCACCATCAATGAGCCGACAAGCTACAATTTGAACATGACACATAAAGAGAAACGAACTCTGGAAAAGAAGTATCCAGCCCGCGTAACGTTCCACAAGCACGCCAAGTGCTAAAATACCACCCTAGGGAGACGGATAGTGCCATACGCTACAAAACACAAGCACGGCTAAGGTGCAATAAATGACCTGCATCTGAGAGTCATCCTACTCATATAATACCACCAACAATACTAATTCTGTAAAGCCAACCAAGAGTCCGCAAATCAATACACAAAGCCTCTTACACAGGACATCATTCCTAGGTGACACTAAAGAAAATGCGAGCTTACTCTGAACACCTGAATTCTTCCCTACTTATTCGTGCTCATGACATTCTTGTCAACACTAAACCGCAACATTGATCCTCATCTTCCAATTCCCATGCTGCTCACTGCACTATCGTGTCGCTACGCGAGAGTAAAAGAATTTTCTCATAATCCCTGAACTACTAGTAGAATGAACACTTTATTGGCTAGAACCCTTGTCACTCAACTCATTTCAGAAGAACCATGGCAACACGCAACTGAATTCCCATAACCACAGAAAATACAAACCTCAAGTTGTGGTGTAAACCATCATGACTCTTCCGGAGTCCATTCACACAAAAGGGCCATTTGAAGCAATATCTCCCAAATCAATATAGTCATGGTGGCTATTGGACCTGCACGTACAACCACATTCCACATGTAAAACTTCACACGCCGAAGGAACTAATCATTACCACCATCACACCGATTAAAACATTGCTAACCGACCCAATTTCTTTCAATTTAATTTTGACCTAACTTAGAAATATAATAGCTCCATTCACAACATAGTGAACTCAATTCGCATTCACCTCGAGTGACCCGAATCGCGAGACCACATCGTCTCAATACTCATGAACCATCTCATACCCTCCTTATGTGCTCAATATTATCTCAGACTGGTACACCATTTTGCAAGACCTTCTGTGAATCCGAAGCTATCTCTTTCTTTTCCCCAATACTGCACCGTATACCCGATGGTAACATAGAATATTCCCAGTTTCATTCACAACCCACTGTGAAGACTCGATCCTTAACCACACATCGGACTCGAAATCCTTAGGCACTGCACTTTAATTCTTGAATCCACTAGGACCGTTATCGAAGGTCAATCACTCTGTTCTAGTCCCAAAGATAACCGATTGTGCTCTTTTCCATGTACATCACGTCCACAAAACATAAGCTCTGAGTCTTCCTAAAAACCTAAACATGCATCAATAACGCCGAATACAGCACACGCCCATCTAGTTCTTTGCTGAATTACCCCTAATATTTCCTTTTCTTAGTCACAAATACACCGCCAACGTACCGATAACCAGAAATCGCACAAGAAGACAACCACGCGATCCAATTGTAAACAGTGGGGCTCTCTCCCACTTAGGTCTAAGCCACCGTCACATAATGTAGAGCCCACAACGATTCCTCCTTCTCAATTACCATGATCTCACACCATTAACACGACAGGCTTGTTGAAGTCTTTGTTAAGCTTTTCATGAACATCCTGGATCACAAGTCATGGTCACACATTCGACCTCTTGCTGGGTAGCAAGTAGTATACCTCGCGGAAGCTTCATCGACATCACGCCACCGCTAACCTACTCACAGGAGATAACCCACCTGTGGAATTCCTTACTGGCATCTTCTAATGATGCTGCACTAGGTACAACTACCCCGTAATCAGCAAATTTCCTGAGCTCATGCTCGCCCACCAGCTGTATAAGTCTGCTCCTTCCCTATTGACATCAACTGAAAGTTCAACAATACTTTACGAACTCAAGTCATATTGCACCTGAAACGATAATCAGATCTTCACACCCCTATTCATTTCAGACAAAGTCCTTTCTGTCATCTTCGATCTTTCTCCGTACTACAACTATCACTCCAAATAAAATACGTAGGCCAAATCACCTTCCATCGTGATTCCCAAACCGTTCTATACTTTCTCAAGGCACGCGGCTGTACCGCAGAATCCATATGCTAATCTATCACTCTTATTTCGGTTAAACCATCTCCTTTAAGCAACTTTTCAACCTCTGCTTCTCATTCTTGGCATGCTAGTACTTCAACCACCGTGAAGCACTTCCTGCCATGTCGTTCCTCACACTTCGCTGCTCACGTGTTGCATCAAATTGAAATCCATCTCTACAGCACCCGAACCAATAAAATGTTACCGACTCTAAGCCTCTTCGAAGATCATCTTTCTCGAGCCATCCACACTAGAAATACTAATTCGATTTTGGACCGCTGCACACAGCTATCTCCCTCAGGCACCATTTCACAGCACCATGCCCGAAGGCAAAATCCAAGAAGACTGTAACACCGGCGAAACATAATGCGTTCAAACAAGGACGACGACACCGCATCATATTGAAAATTCCATCATCCTTGAAAATATCAAGTTTTGTTTCTTCATCAACCAAACATAGACATCTATAGTCCGACTGCCTTTCCTTCGCTAGAATTAAATGCTGAACCTTTAAATCATACACTGGGAAATTCTCCTTTCGAGTCATTCACTGTCGTTCCATATATAAGCACTCTACCATTTCACCAACATTGTATGACAACAACGCATAGACATCGTAGCAATTCGTGCACGGTCTCTAAACCATAGAAGATACAGATATTAAGCTGGAACATAAGAACATCCTTCCACAAGACAGCTACAATAGCCTGCCCGAACATGCATCTGGCACCACGTCTGTAGTACCACTATGACTCTTCGACGCCCAATTGATAACAAGTGCTTCGTGCCGCATAAGATTGAGTAGGAAGGAAATAAAGGCATAAGCCTCAATAGAATAAAACCGCACAATAAGGATATCGAGAATATGTAGTTTTTCCTAAAAGGTTCTGCAGCCTCTCGAAGATAAGTACAGACGTCTTCGTACCCATCCGAGAGACTCTACTAAACCCGCTCATGACTCGTGAGACCTATGTAACCTAGGCTCTGATACCAAGCTGTCACGACCCAAAATCCCAACTCGGTCGTGATGGCGCCTCTCATGAAGACAAGGCTAGCCAATCCAAACTAACTTTATTTTAATAGTTAAATAATACGAAAATAATATAAGTATGATTTAATAACAGTAAATTGCGGAAAAATATAGTAAACCATCCCGACTACAGCCCTCAGATCGGAGTGTCACAAAGTCATGAGCCACTAATGAAATTCTATTAATAAAATAACTATTACAATATCCTTGGCACAATTGTTTGAAGAAAGTGAAAACAACAAAATAAAAGAGATACGGGCTGCGAACGCCAATAGCTACCTCGTAATCTCCGAATCACCACCCTGACAATAGTAGTAGTCAGTACTTCGGGGTGGAACCGATAACGCCTGTATCTGCACACATGGTGCAGGGAGTAATGTGAGTACTTCCAACTCAGTGAGTAATAAATATAAATAATGACTGAAAGTAAGAAACACATAAGACTTAAGGTAATCCACGATGGAGCAGTAAAAACATGTAACATCTCAAATAAATAACGTGAAGTAAATGGAAACAACACCAACACAACCAAAGATGCAATGCGATGCAAGTCATGACTATCGTGGCGGCGTGCCACCCGTTCCCTGGGTACCCGGCGCTTACTGTGGGGGGTTCAGTAGCGCAATATCTCGTGACGGTGTGTCACCCGATCCATGCATATTATATCTCGTGGCGGCGTGCCACCCGATCCAATTTATATTTCGTGGCGGCGTGCCACCCGATCCAACTTATATTCCGTGGCGGCGTGCCACCCGATCCAATTTATATTCCATGGCGGCGTGCCACCCGATCCAATTTATATTCTGTGGCGGCGTGCCACCCGATCCAATTTATATTCCGTGGCGGCATGCCACCCGATCCAATTAAAAATCATTTGAAAATATCATTTGAGTTCAAAATGAGTTTAAGAAATGAATCAAATCAGTTAGAAGACAGTGATAAATTACCCCTGAAGGGTTCACATAACCGGCAAGAAGCCCAAATAATACCCGTGAAGGGTTTACATAACCGGCAAGAAGCCCGAATATGGCAATCAGCCCAAATCGTGATGATAACACGTAAGTTTCAATGAAATATATAGTAAATCATCAATCGGGACGGACCAAGTCACAATCCCCGGTAGTAAACGACCCCACGCTCATTATCGAGCGCGTGCCTCACCTCCATATAGCACTATGATGTGCAAATCCGGGGTTTCAAACCCTCAGAACATCATTTAAGATCATTACTCACCTCAAACGGGCTAAATCCTTAGCCCACGACGCCTTTGCCCTTCAAATTGGCCTTCACGTGTGTCGAATCTATCCAAATTCAGAACAAATACGCCACAATATGTTGAGGGAACAAAGCCCAAGCAAAAACAATCAAAATTACCAAGAAATCCCGAAATTAGCAAAACCCGAGCCCCGAACCCACTTCTAGAAGTTCAAAAAATTTCACATCAACGGGTTCCTTATCTCCCCACGAGTTCGTACATATCAAAAGTTCTCAAATCCGGCCCCAAAT
>MCJB01042281.1:66829-89020 GCA_002018475.1 Nicotiana obtusifolia
TCCAAAATTCTTACCTCCAATCGATTCTCCTTGAATCCCTCGTTAATTTCTTTCAAGAACCTCCAAAAATGAGCAACTATGGGTGAAAATATACCCAAAATCGGACAAAATAAGGCTTAAAACATTCTGCCCAGGCTTCATGGAGTTGTACCTTGCGCTGTGCAGGTTGTACATCCTCTTATCATTTTTCCCTTGATGTACACCTTCTATTAAAACAATCATAACTCCTTGTGGAAATATCCAAATGAGCAACGGTTTGAAGATTTAGAAACTAGACTCGAAGATCTTTCATTTGATAGGTTGTAAACTACATAAATGCATCAAGAAATTCTGTCAAAGCTGCTCCACCAGCCAATTTCGATCAATATTCAAGTTCTCATAGAATATCCAAATCATGAATGGTTTAACATTTTGGAAACTAGAATACAAGGTATACAACTTTTGTTTTTGGATCATCTCCAAATTCCTTACCAATTATGAGATATAAGCTTCCAAAGTCGGTCCTGTGCAGCAGAAATTTCTGCCATGCTTACTGCCTGGAAAACAACAGCAGTACCAGTTAACTTTAAGCTATCGTAACTTTCTGTATATATGTCCAACTGATTAATGGTTTATCATTCTGGAAACTAGATTCAAAGGGATACAACTTTCATATTTTGAAATTTTTCTTATCCCTTATAGATTGCAAGATATGAGCTTCCAAACTGGACTACATGCACCAGTTTTTTCTGCAATTTTCTCCAATTTTTTTCATATTTTCCAAAGATGAAATAGTCCGTTTAACCACCCAAAACTCACCCGAGCCATTCGGGACCCCGTCCGGATATACCAACAAGTCCTAAAATATTTTACGGACTTAGTCGAGGCCTTAAATCACATCCAACAATGTTAAAAACACGAATCATACCCCAATTCAAGCCTAATGAAACTAATAAATTCCAACTTCTACATTCGATGCCGAAACCTATCAAATCGAGTCCGATTGACCTCAAATTTTTCACATAAGTCATAAATGACATAACGGACCTATGAAATTTTTCAAAACTGGATTCCGACCCCGATATCAAAAAGTCAACCCCTCGGTCAAACTTTCCAAAAATCTTCTATTTTCCAACATTCGCCAAAATGCGTTGAATTGTCCTACGGACTTCCAATTTTAAATCCGGACATACACCTAAGTCCGAAATCACCATACGAAGCTATAGCAACTCTCAGAATTCCATTCTGACCCTCGGATCAAAATCTCGCCTAACAACCGGAAATCGTCAAAATACTAACTCCACCAATTCAAGCCTAATTCTACACGGGACATCCAAAATCAATTCCGATCACACTCCTAAGTTATAAATCATCTCCTAAAACTAATCGAATCGTCGGAATTCACATCCGAGCCCTCTAACTCATAAGTCAACATCTGGTTGACTTTTTACAACTTAAACCTTCTTGAAAGAGACTAAGTGTCTCATTTCTTACCAAATCTACTCCGAACGCAAACCATTCAACGTGATTACATAAAATACGGATAGCGAAGCATAATAAAGCAGAAATGGGAGAACGGAGCGGTATCTCACGAGATGACTAGCCGGGTCGTCACAATTGGCCAGTGTTTGTTACACCGTATAATCTGTCGACTGAATTTTGTATGAAAAGTCAATATTTGTTTCTAACTTATATTGTTCCAGGTCCACACAATCCAACAAATTGATTGATGTATACATGCAACCCCTAATTGATGAGTTGAAGTTATTGTGGCATGAAGGTGTGGAAACATCTGATGTATCAACTAAGCAAAACTTCAGACTCCGTGCTACTTTAATGTGGACTATAAATGACCGTCCTGCTTATGGAATGATGTCCGAGTGGTCAACAGCCGAATAGTTAGCTTGTCCGACTTGTATGGAAGACACAAAGCAATTTACTTTTAAACATGGAGGCAAGAATATATGAGTTTGACTGTCATCGCCGCTTCTTGCCAATAGATCATTAGCTTAGGAGAAATACTAGTGCATTTATGAAGAACAAAACTAATTTTGAGGAGCCACCGCATGTCTTATCGGGGGAAGAGATTTGAAACTGAGTTAGAGATCTGCCGAAGGTAATAGAGGATCCCAATCTGTTAGTGCTGCTTCAGTTTCTCTTCACAGAGACAGTATGTTGGTGGGACTGTAGAGTACGATCATATACATCGATTGATTATCGTACCCCTGGGGACGGGTAAGTAATTCTTTAACTTTTAATTATTAGAATAAAGATCTACATATATTTAGCGAATGTTTATTTTACATATAATGCAGGCTTTTGCCATCCTTTCAGGCCACACATATGGTTGTGGAAGCTATGAAGCCATTTTTCCATGAGCCATGGAATTCCTGAAGAGAGATTCCATACCAAATCAGATTGAATATGTGGTTTCAATTTAAGGTACGAATAAATATAATTTACATAATATTTATTCTGTTCGTCAAATATTTATTTTAAGTGCAGACTAAGTGTATATGGCAGACTCATCATAAAAATTTGGTAAATGAAAATTTCGAGAAGAGAGCTCAGAACAGGATTAAAGATACTCACTTTGTTGCTCGAAAAGGTGGGAGCAGGCCTTTGTGGTTGCGTGAATATATCTAGAATCAACTATTGGCAAAGTGGAATACCGAAGACTGAAAGTAGAGGAGTGAAAATGCGAAGGCAAAGCCTCCAATAAGGTGGCTTGTTGCACAGCGGAGGTTCAATCAGTTTTGCGGCTCATCGATTGAGATTGGTAAGTTATTTATAAAATTTTACTTAGTTTTACTTATATGAGATTCAAGTAATAAACTCATATTTTTAATTTTGAACGGAAAAGGGACACGGGGGAGATGTGTCTTATGCTACTGTCTTTGAGGAGACACATAAGAAGAAGAAGGATGGTACAAGAGAAGCATGGGTCGAACCGCGTGCATTGGAGACATATGTAAGATTCAAACAATACTATCTTTATTCTTGGTTAAGATTAATTCGTTTATATAATTATCACGACCCAAAATCTACTATAGGCTGTGATGACGCCCAACATCACTGTTAGGCAAGCCAACACTTAATTATTTATTTTATCATTTTTAATATCATAAATTTTTCTTTAATAACGAGGTTAGTGCATCAGAATAAATCGTTGTTACGTACAGTTTCGTTAAACTAATAAGTGAAAGTGAATCAATGTAAAACAATCCATAACAAATTCTAGAACACCCCCAAAAACGGGTGTCACAAGTGCATGAGCATTTACTAAGGAGTACAATAATAATACAACATCTGTCCAGAATGTAAATAAGACAGGATAAAGTAAATGGTACAATAGAGATTCTGTGGGCTGCGATACGTAGCCTGGAATGCAGCTCACCATAAAGTCTACTCAGCAGTTGCGCCTACACGCCAAAATGACCACTAATTGTACCTGCCAGATCCTCCACATTTAGTGTAGAAGTGTAGCATGAGTATGTAAATCAACGCCTACCCAGTAAGTATCTAGCCTAACTCCGGAGAAGTAGTGACTAAGGGTCGACATCAATAATCACTAGAGGTCCAACAATGCAATATAATAAATCATAAGCAGATGTGAAGCACACAATAATAATAGGGTAAATCTATACCTTATCTAATCTTCCAAATATTTCTTTTAGAGTATGAATTTCTCAGTCTTGTATTCTACCTCAATGGTTCAGATGTATCAAGTACCAGTAACAAACGGATAAGAAGTACCGTATAAAATGCCTGGCATCACCGAAAAGATAATCTCGTGAATGTTCGAACTACCAGCAATATAGCACACACTTATGCCGAGGTCGTTCGGCCCGATCCAGAATAGCGTGTACACTGCCAAGGGTAGAGAGGCACGAACCATAGATGCATATTATACTGCCGAGGCGTTCGGTCCGCTCCACAAGAAAGGAAGTAAATTACCGAATTACGAGACACGTACTTAAAATACAGTACATGAGCACAAAGTGAATATAAACTTTACCGTTTCTCAAATGACTTGCCAACAACTCAAGATGATATATACATATATTTTCACATCAACTTCAATTATAAATTCAATTAATTAAGCCAACAAGATAAGTTCAAATAATTCAAATATTACATGATAAAGTCCTAAGTCTACCCGGACATAAACATGCTTTAGCCATGTAAGGACTCTCGTCACCTCGTGCGTACGTAGCGCCCACAACTAATAGCACATAACAATTACATCACCTAGGGCTTAGTTTCACCCTCACAAAGTTAGACAGGAGACTTACCTCGTTCCGAAGTTTCATAACCGACTCCAATGCCTCTTTAACACTCAACTCCAAGCCGAACATTCCGAAACTAGTCAAACAATCACGGGAGTCAATAAAAATATACTCCAACATCGTAATTAATTAATCCATAACACTTTCCAACACCGCTTGAAAAGTCAATGAAGTCAATCCTCGGGCCCAAGTGCCCGGATTCCAAAAACTTTTGAAGATAAACTTTACCCATAACACCACGAACTCAAATTTATAATTTATTTTAAATTCCATGTCTAATATCATGGTTAAAATCCAAAAATATCAAATTCTAGGTTTTCTACCAAAATCCCAAATTTCTACTAATTTTCATATTTAAATCCATATATAAACCATGTATTTAACTCACAATGAGAAGAAACCAGTTACCTCCTATGATGAAAATGGTGCTCCAAAATCGCTCCTAAGGTCGGCTCCCATGAAAAGAGGAGTGACAATGAGCCATACCCCCGTCTTTAAAATGACACTGCCCAGCACCTCCTTCTTTGCGATCGCGGAAACATCCTTTCGATCGCAAAGGTCAAAAGCCCAATAGCCCAAAAATCCTACTTCATGTTCGCGGTGGCCTTCCCCTACTCACGATGCCTCCACGTCTGAGTCCTTCGCGTTTGCGGACCTAGAGCCGCGTTCGCGATGGCTTAGCGCCTCCAAGCCCAGCTCCCTTTTCTTTCTACGTGTTCGCGACCTCCCTGTCGCGTTCGCATAGGTTGCCTCAGCGCGTTCGCGACCACTGAGTCGTGCTCGCAATGCACAAATCCCTCTCCAGCTCCAGCTTCTCTTCGCGATCGCGTTCTTTCAACCGCGATCGCGATGCTTACCTGAAACACCAGAAACCAGCAACATCAAAACACCCAAACTTGGTCCGAAACCACCTCGAATCTCACCGTTGGCCCCCGAGGCCCCGTCCAAGCACACCAACAAGTCAGAATACTTTATACAAAGTTATCCAAAGACTCGAAATACCACGAATAACATCAAAGTCATGAATCGACGATCAAACTCTTTCTTTTAACTTTCATACTTCCAAACTTCGACGAACGCGTCCCAATCATATCAAAATATTTTGAATGATGGCAAACTTCACGCACAAGTCACAAATCACGATAAGAACCTATTTCAAGGCTCGAAAATCAAAACGGACATAGATAACTTAAGAATCCACTTCAAGACAAACTTAGAAAATTCTAAAAGCTTTCAAAATGCCAACTTTCCATAATAAGTGTCGAAATGCTCTCAGGCAACCCGATACTCAACCCGAACATACACCTAAGTCCGAAATAATCATACGAACCTATTGAAACCTTCAAATCTAATTCCGAGGTCGTTTACTCAAAAGTCAAACTTAGTCAATTCTTCCAACTTAAAGCTTCCAAAATTAGAATTTTTCTTCCGAATCAACTCCGAACTTCCAAAATCGAATTCCGACCACACGTACAGGTCGTAATACATGAAGTGAAGCTATTTAAGGCCTCAAACCTCTGAAAGACGCTCTAGGGCTCAAAATGACTAGTCCGATATTTACAATAATGTTTGTCAACAACATTTCAGGAAGGGTATCACAGAATAATGGAGGAGTGGCAACAAACTCAGCCCGATTCTCAGCCGACGCCCAAAGATATGACTTCGATATGGACACGGGAAGCCGGTGGAGTAAATAAAGGTATAAAATATTTTAGTAATTTTTTAGATATAACTTCGTTTTTAATATTATTTTGCACAAGTTGTATGTTTCTTCTCTTGCTCATTTAAATGTATTTTCTTATTTTTCAAATAAATAAACGTAGAGTCTACAGACTTGGAGTGAAATCGTCGTCTAGTCATCCAGCCACATTATTTAGTGGTGCTTTTGCTTCACCTGAAGAAATTAAGACAATAGGGACGCAAATCAATGGTTGTCTCAACAATGGGATAATGCTCAAGAAACAATAAATATGATGCGAACTTTCATGGCAAACCATGGAAAACAATCTAAGATGGAAGAATATAACAGTGAGGAGACTGAAACCGATGATGATCGGTAGTAATTTTGAATATAATATGGATCCAGACTTTATTGGTTTCGATTTGGTTGGGTTTACACTTAGATTATGTATTTTAGACTTGAATATCATTTTGTTGAAGTTTTTATACTTTAATGTGTTGTAATATTACATTCAAAATTGGTAGTTTGATATTTGATGTTTTGTGTTCAATTATTTGAGCAATTGTGACACATATTAGGTTGAATTATTAGTTTTTAATTGCAGGTGGTGTAGTTTAAAATGCAGCAGAATTCTGCTGAAAAAATTCAGAATTTCTGACTGATTTTCTACTACTTTGGTCGGAAAACTTAACTGGGAATTCCCAGATTTATGATTGAAGTGGTCGGAAAAATTAATTATTTTTTAATTTAATTTTAATTTTTCCGACAGATTTGGTCAGAAATTTTGAATTTAATTTAAATTAATTATTAAAATCACAGTCCAAAACGGTCGGAACTGGCATGAAATAATTAATTATTTATTTTAAATGTGCGATGTTTTGGTCACAAAATTACCGACCATTTCGGTCGCAAAAGACAATTTTAGCCGGTCCCAGATTTTTCCTCTTTGCGATTGTTTTGGTTGCGAATTTCCGACCGTTTTGGTCAAAAATTTTGCGACCATCTATATTCCGACCACTTCATTTCCATCGAAAATAAGTGATTTCCGACTGATTTGATGGTCGAAAATTTGACATTTTCTAGTAGTGTTTACTAATCAATGCATGACATGTATGCTATATTTATTTACATGTGGTCACTGAACTAAGTTAATTACGATTGTTAAGTAAAAAAATATATATATTTTTACATTAAAATAATTGAATATAATTTTCATGAAACAATAAAATCACTAAAATTTACTCATCAATTCTGACTCTGAATCATCAGTTAGCCTTCCATTATAAACGTCACAATATTTGTTTTTCAGTTGGGTATTCCGGCAAAACCCCTAATTCACTAGCTACGAGTTAATAAATAAATCTAAATAAATTTGTAGGGTTGGTAGATTAATTAGCTTGTAAATGCCACTTCATTGCACAATGAAAATACAGGGATCTTGACAACTTTCTTAAAAAAAATTAAGAAACCTCAGTATGTTTTTACGTAGGTCACTGTGTGTAGGTAGTACCCCCCGTCCCGGCCCTATTTGTTTGACACGTGTCGTCAAAAATATAATTACTAAAGTATTGAAATATTGTAGGGTCTGTAGGTTGGCAATGCATGATGATCAAATTATTGCCTTATTTAATTTCTTTGCGGTAATTTTAAAGGCGTATTTGTGAATATCACATGCATGCTTATTTTGGGAAGACATATGATGACAAACAAAGAATCTACGATTTAATGCTATACATAGTTTCACCTACATGCTATTTTTAGGGGGTTGACTAAATTATCATTGTAGTTGATAATGTGTTGTTTAATCCATTGGAGTGATTATGAGTAATTCCGGGAGCGAATTTAGTGTATAACTTATGAGTTAATCAAAGTTTTCCAAATAGGAGTAGTATATAATATATTTTGAATACAGTAAATTAAATGTATTGTGATAGAATACGGAACTCGAATGCATAAACTCGAATGCATGAAGTTCTAATCTTAAATCCACCCAGTACTTGCTCCATTCTCTCACGGAGCGATGTTAAAAGTGTGTATTTATATTTATATGATATGCATGTAATGGTTAATTAGAAAGAAAAAAAAAAAAAAAAAAAAAAGACCTGCGGGCCGGATTTAAATCTTGAAAAGGGAGTTAATTCCTTGGATGGTTACTCAATTTATAAAAAGAACCTACCAATTTTTATTTTTTGGGAAAGTCAGACAACTATTACCTTTTAACTTAAAAAGTAAAAAAACACACATTTAACATGTTATGTCATATCACTACAAGAAAATAGGTCTTTAGCAACGGAAAATCTGGTCGCTAAAAGTTCAAATTCGGTCGTTATAAATTATTAACGGTCAGAAAAAATCCGATCGTCAGCGGTCGTTAAAAGTCCCGACATTAAAAGTTAACGACCGGATTACAATTCAATCGTTAAAGATCCTTCAGAGACAACGTAATTTCTGATTGTTATATATAACTTTTAACGACAAGATTTTCACTTCGCATATTTATTATCCAATCGTTAAATGTATTTAATGACAACCACTAATTTAGTCATTGCAAGTACTTTTAGTGACTGTTATTTCCTTCGTTAAGAACCAAATTAAATTACAAAACATTAAATTAGATAAATAGAAATAATTATTTATATAATTTCATACACACCCAACAACACTCAAAAATAAACCAAATACTTGATATCTTTGTGAATACAAAGAACTAAAATATCATATTTACCAGAAACCAATCTGAATCATATGACATCATTTTTAATAATTCCTAAAAGAAAAATATAAAATTGCAGCATATGTATAGTGTCTTTCAACCATCCCTAACAAAACATAAACCTTTTGTACTTCAACTTGCTCTAAAAACACATTTTTAATGATAAAATATATTCAATATATGTCTTTTATACCCAGTGAATCCATATGAGTCTACTTTAAAAGTTCCTTAATTAGGCCAAAACTTGAGATATGGCCGACAGAAGCTTTAAGTGCCAACGAAGTAGCAGTAGTACATTCAGGCTTAATTTTTATTTTTTATTTTACATAAACGGAGAGAATGGTGCTTTGTCGTTTTTTTTTTGTTTTTTTGTTTTGTGATACATAAACGGAGAGAATGGTGTAAATTGTTTTTGTGACTTTATTATTAAGAAAAGAAAATTACTTTTACAATAACGTATAAAGTCTAATGCCATTTAATTCATATAAGGGACAAGGATTTAATGAGTTTTATCATTAAAATAAATGAGATTTTAATGCTATGATACGATATGTAGATACTTGTTCGTATCCGGTATTTACATCAAACCAAGCAGTTTAATCCATGAGAGTCACAAACTAAAGTATAGTTGCACATTACCTAACCATGGTAAGTATAAAGAACTTATACATACGACAAATGTCATGCATTCATTTACTTGGTATAAACATCGGGTGCGGATAAATTTTATCCTGCTAAATGAATATTCAATATTATTTTCGAGTCAAAAGATAATAGTAGTTGGGGTGATTTCGTTGCCCCAAAAAAACCAAAAATGACTTTAGTAGATTATTTTTATAAGCTGGGTGATTATCCAATGAATTAACTCTATGAAAAGGCATGAACATTTGTGTAACTTGTCTATAAACTCTAAATTTCATCCAATCATTAGCCTGCTTAATTTGTAATAAGATCTGTAACTTTACACCCGAATTATTCAGTTTTCTTTGCAAAATCTAGTTAAGTTCTAAGCCAAAAAAAGAAGAAGAAGTTTTCCAGTAATTGTTGACATATACTTTAAAGGGTTTTCCTACAAAATCCGTTAGAGGAAGTTAACATGGACAAATAATAATCTAATACAAATATCTTTTGTATTAATTTTTCATTTTTCTTTTTAATCCTGTAGGTTTAATAAAGGGGTAAAGCGCTTCCAACTTTTTGATATTTACATTGACGGTGCCTAAACAACCCCATGCATTTTTTCCCAAAATTGCATGCCTTTGTGACTTGCTAAAGTCGACGAATTATTCAATCTACCCTTAGAGAACGGGCATATATATAAGAGAAATCACATGTTTCCCTCTTTCCTTTTGTTAATTTTGGTGAAAAGAAAGTTACAGGCAAAATTAAAGCATTTACCCTAAAGAGATTGCAAGAATTTCGTGACAAAGTGACATTCACTTTCTTCTCTTTCATACTATTGATGGTTTCTATCAACCATTCTCTTTTTTTTAACTTTATTTTTTCTTTTTAGATTTTTTTTATAACGATAGTGTTCCAAGTTAGCTTGTATATATTTCGAATAATTTTGCGGAATACCCGCTGCTACGTTGTCCACGAGGGTGCTTGAACAGATTTCCTTTGGCATGTAAATTCTTCTTTAATTACTAGAATACTATTTATGCATGCGTTCTTCCTCTAGCTATTAGTCAATTTAGGGAAAGAAAAATTCTAGTTTTTGCACGAAAAGGAAAAGACAATTATGTAGTCTGGTACCCTAGGCTGCAGTATTCTAGCCAAGATGTACATTTAAAAGTGAAATTATATATCATTTCTTTTGTATAAAAAAATCACGACTGTGTAATATAAGAAATGGTTTTTTTTTTTAATTTTTTTTTTTACATTTTTCAGGTCAACGTTGAGATGAGTAGTTTTGCTTTCAATCTTCTCCTTACCAAGTTTTGCTTCTAATCTTTTCGGAATCTCTAGGTTATTACTTCTATTGTCGATATTTTCCTACTGCTGCAGATGAAACTGCTTACAATATCAACATAATTAGGGTTTCCAATCAAATGTTTTCGCTCATATATTAAAACCGAAATCATCCCTCCATACATATATTGACTGTCGTTCGATATAACTGGTTTACAAGTTCAACTCAATTATGGAGCTAGTATTAGTAAGTTTGGGTAGCTAAGTCGACGATTTTATGACTTTTGAGTAGTAGTTCCAACTCTCATGATTGATTCATGATCTAACTAATCGCAGTTTTTAATTTATTTAATGCTCTTTATAACTCTACATTAGTCTATGTCCCCTTCGTCGGTTATACTAACAATCTTAATCCACATTTATGTGATATCGCTGATTAGTATTTTGCGTTTATAATGGTCAAGATTTGTCCAAAGTCATGATGATATTTAAAGTTAAATACACTGAAGATAATTGGTATAATTTGAGGGATGGGTCTACCATGTAAAAGTTCACGTCAATTCAGTATTTTTTGTCCATATTTTGTATATGTATTAAAAATTTTACTAAATAATTATAAATATTTGATTGTGAACTTAGTTATTATTGTACAGTACTTTTAAGTCATTGTAAGAATATATAAACTTTAAATTCGGAATCGCGTTTGTATAATTTAATACATCATAATAGATGATTACTTTCAGATCATGTTTGTTATAAATAGTTAATTGTTATTGCAGGTAACTTAACTAGTTAGTGTAAAAATATTAGTACCACATTGTTATTGCATAAAACTTGACATTGATATGTAAACACAGTACAATTTTAATAGTTTTAGAGAAAATGGTTAATTATATTTAAATGACTTTAAAGTGATCTTGCATTTCTATCCTTCTTAACTTCCTACCATACTTCATTATTGCTCTTAATTTCTTACCTGAAAGAAGTTACACCCCCCATCTAAACAAAACATCGTTTTTCTTTCGGAGTTAATTGATCCAGGAAATATTTGACATACTAAGGGTGTGTTTCATATGAAGGAAAACAATTTTCAGCGTTTTACTTTTGATTTTCCTGTGTTTGGTTGGTCAAATATTTTGAAAAACATTTTCTCTAGAAAAATAAGTTCCTTAAAAAATTAGAAAATTAACTTCTCTGATGAGAGTAGGGACTGGAATACAACTCCCGTAAGTTGATTGTCTCCTCCACACCCTAAGAATGGAATAGTTATGAAAAAATCTCAAGATAATTAAATTTGTAAAGGGCAGTCCAGTATATAAAGTATTCCGTATTTACGCAGGGGTTCAGGGAATAATCGCACCGTAAGGGTCTCTCTAATGCAAGTCATTGAAATTTTTTAGATATCCGCGGAGCTGTGATGCAGCTTATTTTTAACTTCTTAAAAAAGTTACATAAAGTTTACAATTTGAACTCTGTTAACTTAAAAATTCACACATCTATGGACTTCGTCCACATGAAGTTACAATACTGATAAGTTACAAAAGAGAAAATATTATTAAGTGAATATCATTGGAAGTTCCATAAGTCCTTCAACTTGACCAGCATTTTCTTCTAGCAACCACTTTTCAAGATATGTGAATGGAGGAGGAGTATTAGTACTAGTCTTTTCAGCAACCCCACTGCTTTCACAAGCTGATATATCTGAAATAACAGACATGTATTCTTTTGGAATTGTTTTAATACTGTTGCTAATTCCTCCATCCTGAACCAGAGAAGTTTCACAACTTTTAAATAGGTCTTGATCATCTTGGTTATGTTGATTTTCATGCAACATCATTTCATCAACTTTTCTAGAAGGGTTTGGAGAAGATCTCATCCAACCTTCTAAAAGTCTTGAAATATTCTCAGTACTTGAAGCATACAAGGAAGAGGAAGAATTTGGAGAGTTGTGGTTCTGTTGTAGTGATAACTTTGAGCCTTGCTTATTATTGTCACTCATGAAATTCCATGAGAAATGATCACAAGTGCTAGAATCTGCAGGAGGAGTACTCAAATGTGAATCCAAACCTGTTTGGAATTTCTTGAGCTTTTTCTTTAGATGAGTGTTCCAATAGTTCTTTATGTCATTATCTGTCCTTTGTGGAAGATATGATGCTATGGCTGCCCATCTGTACAAATATATATCAATCATATAAAAACTTTAAAACATGTATTGAAAATATTGAGAAGGGTGTATTTGTATCTAATCTTTTGTTTCTTCTTTTAGTTGTACAACAATAACTGTTATTATAACATATCAAGCAAGTTGGAGTCACCTATACGAATATTCACTATCATTTTCCTTCGTTTATGCTCGTCATGGTGTTTTTTCTTTTAATTAGTTGTAATGTAGAATTACAACGAAGGAAATATAATTACAGTCAGATTTTTCTATAACAACATCCTATATAACAGTCTTTCACTATAAAAACCAATTTTTATGTTATGTTATAATATATGTTCTCTCTAACAGCACTTCGCTATAATAGCCAAAAAAATTCGAAATAAATAAGGTTGTTATAGAGAGATTTGATTATACTATATAGGGAGGTGAACATTACTTGTTACCCAATAAAGCTTGAAGATGGACAATCATTCCTTCTTCATGTGGAGTGAAATTACCCCTTTTGATTCCTGGCCTCAAGTAATTTGTCCACCTTAGCCTGCAACTTTTGCTGCATCTCATCAACCCTTTAAAAAACAAAGAAATTTCTACATTATACATGTATTTAACAAGGAAAAATTGTAAGGTTCAAAATATCAAGTGAATTACCAGTATTAGTAGGGACTGATCTCCAATTTCCAGGACCATGTTCTTGAATATAAGAGACCAAAACAATATCTTCTTCAGGAGTCCAAGGACCTTTCTTTATACCTATTTTATCACAACAAGGAGGCCTTCCCATTTCTCTCTAGTTGGTATAGGGGTTTTTGTTGTATGAAGTTTTTGAACTGAAAATGGTGGTGTTTAAATAAAGGGAGGTGATAGTAGGAAAAAGAAGAAGGTCTTTAATTCTCCCATTGTGTTGAATTGCTGGACAGAGGGTGACACACATAGGTGTTCTGTGTCCTTCTGTGGCACTTAAATGTTAAGAGTTAAAAACACTTGAAGTCAGAAGGTGTTGAATTTACGAGCTCACTTTTTCTCTTTGGGTCACATGGCTTATCAGCTCTTTACATCTGTCGTATACTTTATAAACCAAAGGGAAAAAAAGAAAAAAGAAATTAAAAGAAAAAAGAGAAAAGAGAAAAGATCTTTGGTTGATATATACGCATTTTGCCACTACAACTTTAATATTTGCATGCCAGTCATAATATTTTTCCGAAATGACATATTATTGTTAACGAAAGCAAGTATTGGTGTTGCAGTAATAGCAATAAGAAATTGTTAAAATGTTCTTGAATATATAATTTAGAATGGTCGGAAGAAATTCTATCTGACACAAAATATACTTTATTGAGATGAAACGAAAATATGTAGCTACTTCATAGGAAATGGATGTGACTTGTGAAGATATTTGATGGCGGCGTGATAATATAGATTCCGTATATTTTCCTAGGAGTTTAGCTAAAATTTTCATTTCCTTGCTTGGAAAAGTATCTAGGAACAGTTTTTTTTTAAATAATTAAAGATTAGGCTGTAAATGATGAAAAAGAATTCTTTGCACGCTTGGTTTCATCGCCGCAGCAATATAGTATGTTTTACTTTAGAGGAAAGAAGTTTCAACTTCTAGTCAACGTTTATGTGATCTTGGATTCTTGTAAGAGCTGAACTTGGGCCAAAAGTTTTGAATTGGGGGTCCAACTCGGATAATGTGATCTTGGTTTTGAACAGAAGAAATTAAACTTAGGGCCCAACGTTTATGTGATCTTGGTTTTAATGCATTTGCAAATTATTTTGTGTTTAACCACAACTTAAAAGAGTGATCGAAGATAGTATGGACTAACCAGTTTTTAGAACTGGTAATCGAAAAATAGACAGTATTTGCGAAGTCATTAAAAAATAGTCATCATTTTATGCGAAGATAAAATCTGAACAAAAATACCCTAGCTGAAACACGGAAAAGTTCCAGCATAATATGCTGGATTATAGAGTTCATTCATGTAAACTTCCAGCATATTATGTTGGAACTCCAGTATATTATGAAATTCCGGTATATTATGTTAGAATCTCATATGTAAAAAATTTGAACTTCAGCAATTATGCTGAAATTTTTCGAATTTTTAAGGGTATTTTTGTTCAGATTTTATTTTTGAAACTGTGACTATTTTTCACTTACCTATTGTAAATCAAGTTATTTCTAATATTTTTCTCCCTTTAAAAATAGGGGCAGACACTACTTCTACTCGCTTCCTCGAACTTCATGGAAAAGTTTAATTTTTCTATTCAAAAGTTCAGGACACAGTATCTTAAAGTTCTTTTTTGTTCAGAAATTATAGTGTCCTGAAGTTCAGTTTTTAGTTCAAAACCTCAGGTCCTGAAATTCAATTTTTCAGTTCAAAATATCAGAATATTATGTCTTTAAGTTTAATTATTTAGTTTGCAATTTTAGGACATTGTGCCCTAAGTTTAATTTCTCCGGTTCAAAATTCAAGATATTGTCAATAAGTTTAGTTTTTGAGTCTAAACTTCAGAATTTTCAACTTTAGTTTCCTAAAATTTAGTTTTCCACTTTAAAACTTCAGGATGTTATATCCTGAAATTTAGTTTTCCAATTCAAAATTTTAGGACACCATGTCCTAACGTTCAATCCTAAAGTTTGACTACTTCAAGCTTTACCAAATTTCAGGTGTGTATATCTCTATTCTGTAGAATAATTAAAGCCAACAACCTGTATGTGAAATTTTTTTTTTTATTAAGACAAAAAAGGATAACTTTTATGGCTAAAGGTATATTTAAATGGAGCTATGTCAATTTATGAATTATTGGTGATAAATATGAGTTCGTTTGCATAAAGTATCTAGGAGTAGTATAGACAAACTAAGAGATGTGAAAGAAAAAGAACAGAAGTACATAAGTGGGAAAAAGAAACGAGAGGGAAAAAATAGAGGAGGAGGTTGTTGTTATAAAATAAATATTATAAAGTAAATAAACTGAAGGCAAGTATAGAGAGAGACTGATATATTATTCAACTTCAAACTGATGTACATTATGAACTGAAACCTCCTCTATTTATAGAAGAAAGGAAGCAGTTGTGAGGCTTTTCTTAAGCTGCTTGTAAGCTGTCTACGCGAGCTGCTCGCAACCTACATGTTTAATAAGAAGCTGCTGCAAGTCATTTCATTGAGTTGCTTGCAACCTGCCTGCATCAGCTGCTTGGAGATAAACTTCAATGAGATACTAAATGGATAACAGCGAAGTAATAACTGAAAATCCACAATAATATTTTCATAACACTCCCCATTGGATGTTCATTATTAAGTGCCTCGTTAAAACCTTAGTAGGAAAAACCCCGTGAGAAAAAAAATTGTAGTAAAGAAAAAAGAGTATACTAATAATATACATTGCAAGCCGCCTCATTAAAAACCTTACTAAGAAAACCTAGTGAGCAAAAATCTAGGCAAGGACAAAAGAGTACAGTGCATACTTTACTTCTCCTGATAAAGACGTTGTTTCAAATACCCAGGTCTCCGCATTCCAATCTTGTATATCATCTTCTCGAAAGTTGCAATTAGCAAGGACTTGGTGAACAAATTCGCACTTGAATGGATTTGTTGCACATCAATGTCACCATTTTTCTAAGATCATGTATGTAGAATAATTTTGGTGAAATGTGCTTTGTTCTATCTCTTTTTATAAGTCCTCCCTTTAAATATCGCAATATATGCTTAATCCCGTTCCAATGCCTCCGTGTGAAGAGCTATATCTTACTAGTAAATTAACATAAAATATTATGTCAGACCTTGTAGTATTAGCAAGATACATAAGTGCATCAATTGCATTGAGATAGGGTATTTCAGGACCAATGAGTTCCTCATCCTCTTCTGGAGGTCGGAACGGATCCTTATTCACTTCACGTGATCAAACAATCATTGATGTACTCAATGAGTGTGCTTTGTCCATGTAAAAGTATTTTAAAACCTTTTTGTATAGGCAGATTGATGGATACAGATTTTGTGTGCTAAATGTTCAATTGCAGACCAAGATAAAGTTTTGTCTTTCCAAGATCTTTCATCCCAAATCCTTTCTTAAGGTATTCAATTGCCTTTTGGAGCTCTTCTGGAGTTTCAACAAGATTTATGTCATCAATATAAACAACAAGTATAACAAATTCTGATAACATTTTCATTATAAAAATATATAGACAAATAACATCACTTATATAACCTTCTTTCAGCAAATATTCACTGAGGTGATTATACCACATGCGCCCAGATTGCTTTAAACCGTACAAAGACCTTTATAATTTGATCGAGTGCATTTCTCGAGACGTTGAACTATATGCTTCAAGTATTTTAAATCCTTCAGGGATCTTCATATAGATTTAATCAAATGAGTCATATAGGTTATGACTTGCATTTAAATGGCATGACATCTTCAGGTATCTGGACTACAAGTTTGATCTCCACAATTTTTTATAATATTGTGCACTATATTTTATCAAATATATCCTCGACGATCATTATTCCTAAGCGACATAACTTGTTGAGATCTCATCACTTTCTTTATTTTCAAGTACCTGAACTTCTTCTGGAGTTTCATAAAATGTTATGTCGTGGGCTCTTCTAGAGCTCATTTTCTCCTTATTATGATCATTTTGATCATTTTCTCTTATCATTTTCAAGGATTGTTACCTTTGGAACCAATTGATCTACCACGCTTCATGCGTACAGTAAACTCTATCTTTCAGGGACTTTAATTTTAATACGAGCATTTGTAGCTGAAATATGATATTTAATTTTGGATCAGCAAATGCTTCTAGCATTTGACTTGAATTATCTTCTGTGTGAGGATCATGATAATTCGATTCATATAGCATATTTTCCAACTACTTATTCCATCTCCCAAATGTTAGAAAAACTAACATATATCCCCAATCTTCTTTTGGGAGCTTATCTTTGTGCATTGTGGTAGAGAAATTAATTATATACCACACATCAACAGTTATTATATAGTAAAAATATTTAGTTTCTGATCGAGAACCAATTGTAAGAAGAGGACTTATCATATCTTGTGCTATAATGCATACAAATACTATTATATACAATTTAAAAATCTTAGACCACTACTTGAAGCTTTGTTATCATAAGCAATAGTTTAGCCATTAATAGGAGGTATTCAATGCTAAATTAGCTTGGATATAAACTAGCATTATCAAGATGAGCTGTCTTAATTTCATAAGCTGAAAACTATGCTCTTAATTGAGAAAAACAATTTCAAATGCCAAACTACAGGTTGACAATAAACACACATGTAACCATCTCATATATGCATCTATAAGTGGTTCACATGATAGGTGAATGAGCCCATATTCACCTTTTATATATTCCAGAGTTCAGGGGTCTTAGTCTCAACTTTAGCTGGTATAATCAATTTATTATGAGAATAGGCAACACAAGAGAATTCTTGAAAAATCTTCTAGTTCTTCATTATATGCTTATCTGCATTTTCAAATAGCTCATTTAAAAATGGCAAATAAAAACTTCAAGTTTATCATGGCATGTGCTATCTCTTAGTAAACTTCTGGTTTACTATGGCATAAGCTTTTGCATTAATAAACTTCTGATTAACTGTGGCTGCTTTTGTATCAGCAAATATCTGATTTACTGTAGCTACTGTTGCCTCAGTAAAACTTTTGATTTACTGTGACTGCTTTTGCACTAGTAAACTTCTGATTTATTGTGATACATGATGTAGTACAAATTAAAGAATAAGGCGGGTAACTTCTCGCATACATAATATTTTACCCCCTATGATTGTGGAAACTTGAAGATTTTCAATCTTCCAATCATTTGTATTAGTAAACTTCGGGTTTACTACAACACATGTTTTGACCATAATCATATAATATGAATGACATCTTTGTATATAAGCTCCTCGAAAGCCTTCATTTATTATCCACAATCTAATATTATTCGGACACTACTGTGTTATGTGTCTTCTAGACAAACAGTTAGCTCTTCAAGAGTTTTTGATACATTTTGTACTATCAAATATTGCTCATACACTTCTGGTATCATGAGAGAAAACTATAACCAAATAAACAATATGAAGAAAATTCTAAATTTATAAATGTCAGAAATTAAGAATTTCAGTATTTTTACCACCCACTTTGTGACAAATGTCTCCTTCAAGGATAAATGATATTAACATCTGAATATTTTATATCAAAGTGGCAACCATATAGTCAGTACATCCTTCAGGGAAAGATACATGAGTTGTTATTTTCTTTGGGGTAGTTAATAAGAACGAACCATAATATATCAATGTGATTATAATAGAAAGTATTCTACAAGAATCCTTTTGCCTTAGAATGAAAATTTTTCAAAGATGTTTAACGTACAATATGTACGTGCAGTAATGATCTCTATGCCACAGAAATAATATTTATATCTTTTGTTATTCTACCTCTTCAAGAGATGAGTTATGATATTTCTTCATTCACTCCAGGGAATGAAAATATACTTCAAAAATAATTCTGAATAGCTCATTATTTTGTTTAAGCACATGAAGACATTGCTTCAAAATATTTCCTACTTCAGGAGAAAATTTCAATTGTTTTACTACTTCAGGAGCAAATTTAAAATATAAAATGTTGAGTATATATTCTCTCAATCATATTACCTCTTCTGGAGGTGAATTGTAATATATTTATATCAAGAGCGCGTTCATATTTACAAGCTTTATTAATATTGTCACATTCACTTCGAGGCATGGATTAATATTTATCAAAAGTTCTCATCCTTCAAAGAACGGAACATGATTATCTGAACATGCATTAATCACACCAAATTGTGCGATGGCTTAGAACCTCTTTTAAGATAATGCTACTCCAGGAGCAAATCGAGGCATGCATGTCATATAGAGAATATTTCTCTAGCTTATCTTCAATTGTAACCATAGAAAACCTAAATTATTACTTAAGGTAGTCATAGACATGTACCACTTCTTATGGTTAACAAATTTAATTATGAAACATAGTTATTTCTGATGATCGTACTCTGATAGAGTTCAAATGAACCATGAAATTAAATCATAACGAGATTTGAGAAACATTGCCACTATTAATGGTTAAATATTTCGTGCAAAACTCTACTAGAATTAGTAACCAAAGAAAAGATTGAGTTAAATATTGCATATATGAGTCATTGCGAACTAACCTTCCTGCACAATATTGGCATCATGCTTTTGACGACTTTGGTATCAAAATATTTGTGAAAATGAGATTGAAGTGTTATGAGTCACGTTCCTTATTTGTGATGTACAGTAATAAAATTTTCACGATTAACAAGAAAGTACACAAGTAGTTGCTTGAAAGGTTAGCTAATAAAATTGCAAAATCAAACCTTCAGGATTTCGTGGGCATAAAATACTGACCAATAGTTTATAATATCATGCGACTTAAACAGAAAAACAACCTATGCATCTCTTGCTCTCAACCGATGTATTAGGAGAAGGATATCGTGCCTTTGAATTACTTCATATTCCTAGAATGGAAAAGCTAAATTCAAAGTAAATACTCAACAGGGTAGAGTCTTGTACTGATAACGTGTTATAAAATAAAGACTATAAAGTAAAAAAAAAGAAGCAATTATTAGACTTTTCTTGAGCTGCTTGTAAGCTGTCGTCATAAGTTGCTCGCAACCTACCTATTTAATAAGAAGCTGATGCTGCATTAAATACTAAATGAATAATTTTATTCGGGGAGATTACCTACAGCAAAGTAATAAATGGACACCCACGATAATATATTCATAACAGCTTCCCATTTTAAGTTATTGGCTAGCTTTAAATAATTTTTGACCCCTAGTTGAAACTTAAATAGCAGCTCAAAGGATGGCTATACGTGCAAACTGATAGAAAATAAGCATATACGCAACGGAAGCAATCATCCAAGACCAAATAATCTTACATGTAAACTAGATAAATATAATCACTAACGAGATAGAAATACTAACCTCTTGAAGTTACTGCACAAATCTTCAATGATATTCACGCTATCCAGGTCTACGGTCTTCTACTGTGTGTCCTGAATTTCTACCGAACGTGATACTTGAGTGGCAAGTATTTTTTGTTCAAGAAAAATAGTACCTTTTGTGAGTTTCTCGGCAAAAACCAGAAGCTAACCTTTTTCTGGAGTAATTTCTGCTTCTTACACGTTTTTTAGTTTTTGAAAACCAAAACCAAAAACTGTTTTTTTTCTTTGCAAAAACAGAAGCTTTTTTGTTTCTTCTTACGTTTTTGTTCTTTTAGTTTTAAAACCTTTTTACGTTTTTTTTCTTTTTGGTTTTGGTTTGAAAACAAGACCAAAAACCTTTGGAGTCTTATTCCTCCTAAAAAACATGTAGCCAAAAATGTGTAGGAATCTACTACGCACCAAAAATGTGTAGCAGTCTCCTAACCCACCAAGGATATTATTTTCTTATTTAATTTCCTCGTTCTAGAATATTCAGGCACAGTAGGGACCACAGATTTAATAACGAGGCTTCCTATTGTGGTATTAATTCAGAATATGAATGAATTAATCCTACCACAATAAATTACAATTTATTCCACTAGAAAATTATAATTGCACTCCTCAGTTTAATTTCGAAATCATTCATTAAAACTTATTTAACTCCCCGTGTTAAGATTACAAATACCAATAAGATAAATTAAATTACTGACAATTTAATTTATCGACTAATTTAATCCTTTATACTTCCGCTTAACTTATTTCATGTGACGGATACAAAATCCACCTGCAGGGTTTTCACATGAAAACTTTCAAGCATCCATAAAAGGGTATCATCAATCTCAATGGTCAAGACACGGATTCTATCAACTAATTATTATTTTACAAATACACTTTGTCATTATTCAATTTACCAGGAATACATTAACTCGCAGTTGAGTCGTACCTTTTAATAAATCAAAATAATAAACGAAGCACATTGATCATAATAATTATATCAAGATTAAGAGTATAAGAACATTCAATGAGCTAGAGAGTTAGTTTTATATATTCAGTATAAAAACATTTATCTCTACTTGGTCCGTTCAATACACAAAAATGTACTAGCATAAGAAGTCGGAACTGAACCATTCCCATAATCAAGATAGATTATAATTTAATCTTATGCTACAATCATCAAGATGCTTTGCCCAGTTTCATCTTTGATTGTGAACATTAACTTTATAACTTATAAGAACCAACAATTTAATCCTCCGCGCATGAGCTAAAGCTCCATACACTAAATTGTCTACTATATAAGTAAAGGGCACACATATGAACAAATGATCTATTTGAATTAAGACTTCATTGAATTGAATAAATAAACAATTTTTCCAATAAATAAAACATAATACTATAATCAAACCACATGGTTAATAGTATATTCTAACAATCTCCCACTTAGACTCATAACCATGCATCTAC
>MCJB01042292.1:5806-30677 GCA_002018475.1 Nicotiana obtusifolia
GGGGGGGGGGGGGGGGGGTTGGGGAAGGATAAATATCTTCTGTTCCAAAAGAAAAAGGAAGAAACGTACCAAAAAAAAAGAAAGATGAGACACTTGAAATTTGAATAGGCAAAACTTGATATGATTGGGGAAACATTGTAGTTTGAATCGGCTTTACCTATTAAAGTAATGTTTAAGAACTGATGACAAACAATATTTTAGTCAGTCAAAAGTCATGCTTGCTTGCACTGTTTTGAAGTGACAAACCTCCATTTATGTTCTCCATGGTTTCTTACATGGCTTTGGCCATATCTAATCTCTATTACTCAATGTTCAAACTTATAGCCTAATAGTTTATTTTGGCCAAACTTCTAAAATCAGTTTATTTTAAAAAATATTATTTTAAAAAATATTTTTAATGAGAAGTAATTTGTGATGAGTTAATTAATTTAAAAAGTACTTTTAACCAGTAATTAGTATTTGATCACACTTTTAAAAAGTGCTTTTAAGTGTATATTTCTCAAAAATACTTTTGGAAGAAGCTATTTTTTCTATTTGGGGAAAAAACACTTTTGGTTAAAAAAATAAATTTTGTTAAAAAAAAAGGCTTGGCTAAACAGGTTTTAATTTGGCAAAATCTTCATTAGCACTAATATAAGAATAAAAATAAAGACCCCTTTTCCGATATGCTCTAGATATCATCTGAAATCGCTTTGCAAAATTTTATTTTATATATATATATATATATATAATATTTATAAAAAATAATATATGTGTATACAACATTGACACTGTCTAAAAATAATATAAGTAAATATTAACTTGAAATAGGAAATAAAGTCTTAAAAATCAACAAAATTTTAGACCTAAACTCTCTTACAAGCTGAATTCTGTCTATAGGTTAATAATACTTAGTATTTTTTTTAATATCAACAAGGAGTATTTAATTGGTTTTTTCTACCATAGTCAACTCTTATTTAGTAATTGCACGCAGGAAGTGAAATGTTTTTCTATTAGAGGAAAATATTTGTAAATAGAAAAAACAATAGGATAAGAAGAAGATATATTTCCGTAAAATGTCAAAAGAGCGCATTTACAATCAATCATTTTCATAGCGTCCTTCAATTTGTAATTATCTCCACATTCGTCACTTTCTCTCTCTTCTCCTACTTGAATTTTGTAATATCTATAACATTTTCTCTATTTATATTTCTCCCCCTCATTATCTCAACCGATCGCCGGAAAATTCCATTCCGTCCGATCACTTTCCCGACCTCCGGCGGATCGCCGCCTTTGCACACTAATTGAATTTCCCAATGGTACTATTCCTCATCTCCGGTAAAAAGTTAGGGCTAGGGTTTTCGTATTGATTAGAAGCTAAAATGTTGAATAAAATCATAAAGCGAGGGCACAAAAAGGTGCCGAAATCAGAAGTATCATCAGATTACGGTCACGCGCCTCCGCTTCCGCCGGGAGGTAGGAATTCCGGCAATGTTTCGACGTCCGATGTGGTCGTGAACCACGCTTCGAGAGGCAACATCGTAACAACAAATTCACCTTCAGTATTGACGACATCAGCAGTTCCTGCAGCACCTGGAAGCATCGAGAACCTTCCCTTGTTCCGTGACGTGCCGATATCGGAACGGCAAGTGTTATTTTTTAAGAAACTACAGATTTGTTGCTTTCAGTTTGATTTTACAGATACGATGAAATTTGTGAGGGAGAAAGAGATTAAGAGACAAGCGCTTGTTGAGCTTGTAGATTACGTTCAATCAGGTGCTGGTAAAATCAGTGAAAATAATCAAGAAGAAATGGTAAAAATGATATCAGTGAATATATTCCGTTGTTTACCTCCTGCTTCTCATGAGAATACAGGATCCGAAAATGTGGAACAGCAGGAGGAGGACGAGCCGTATCTGGAGCCATCATTGCCTCATTTACAGCTTGTTTACGAATTGCTGTTAAGGTATGTGGTTTCATCAGATACTGATACGAAAGTAGCTAAGCGGTTTATTGATCATTCGTTTGTACTGAAGTTACTGGATTTGTTTGATTCTGAGGACCCAAGAGAAAGAGAGTATTTGAAGACAATTCTACATCGTGTGTATGGGAAGTTTATGGTGCATAGACCCTTTATAAGGAAGGGAATTAATAATATCTTTTATAGGTTTATATATGAGACTGAGAGGCATAGTGGGATTGGTGAGTTATTGGAGATTCTAGGGAGTATTATAAATGGTTTCGCGTTACCCATGAAAGAGGAACATAAGTTATTCCTTGTTCGCGCACTCATACCACTACACAAGCCGAAACCAGTTGCAATGTATCATCAGCAGTTATCTTACTGTATTGTTCAGTTTGTTGAAAAGGATTACAAGTTAGCTGATACGGTTATAAGGGGTTTGTTGAAGTACTGGCCTGTCACTAATTGTCAAAAGGAAGTACTCTTTCTTCAGGAGCTTGAAGAAGTGTTGGAGACCACACAGGCAGCAGAATTTCAGCGCTGCATGGTCCCTCTTTTTAGACAGATTGCTCGTTGCCTTAACAGCCCACACTTCCAGGTTAAGGGGAATTTATAGTGTTTTTTGTTATCTCCTACCTGCATTCCTTATTTATCGATTTAGTACGCATTAATAATTTCTATGGCAGCTTTTGTTATTCTTTATATTTGCATTTGCATTGTCGATTCGATTTCCATTTGGTTGAATTGAGGGAAGAATAGAAATTGATGACTGTGTTTTCTCTTATTTGGTTGGTTAGATACAATAATGTTCTTCCTTTACTTTTCTTTGTTTGTTTCTTGAGAATCATTATGGAGTGCGCATATATAACTGTGTTAATGAGTGGAAATGAAGTATATGGTGCTTAGATGTGAACATTTGGCACTTTCCTAATGCATCAAAGATTTATTTAGTTTAAGACAAAGTAACTAACTTTTGAAGTAGGTTGCCAACTTCTGTGCACAGAATGTAAGTTTCCTTCTGATTCGTCATATGCGTTAATTAATCTATGCATTGGGTGTTTATCTGAAGTTATGCAGGCCTGAGAGAGGATCATTGGAAACTTTTTGGATTTGAGGATGTGCTTTTTACCTCTTCGCAAACTCTCTTATATTACATGTGAAATTCCTTTTCTTATATGTTTAGCTTCTTATTGACGGTATTCCCCATAACTGCTAGCTTTTTATCCTCATTTTTCCATTCATTAAAGGGCAATTGGCATATCAAGTTAATGTAGGTTCTTATTAAATTTATTTGTTAACAGTTGCACTTTACTATCCCTTCCAGTCTGTTTTTCTCATAAATATCATTTTTTTATAGGTACTACTTTTGTCATATAACTTTTGAAACAATCACTAATGGATGTACTGGAAGCAAAATTTAAGTCTCTTTAAAATTATGAGACCATTTTAAGGAGTATGTCACAAATGCTTTATCAAAAATCAGTATCTAAGACAGCTAGCATCAATGCTGTTCAGTACATATGAAAGAATCACTAATGGATGTAATAGAAGCAAACTTTACATCCTTTTAAAATTGTGAGACAATTTTAAAGATTAGTCATAAATGCTTTATCAAAACTCAGTATCTAAGATAGCTACATGAGAATCGTTGTGTGCTTGTAATGACATTAGTATGATATAACGTCTTTTGGCCCATCCTCTACTCTATTGTCAAGCCAGAGGCTACCTTCTTCAATAGGTCTCATCACCTAGCCTATTATCTTGGCTTTATAACCAAACTTGTACTGTTCCTTCTTGTAATAATGTCTGTAGCTTTTTCAGATCAACTACCTTACTTTCCTATTTGGGTTGTTAATGTGACTATCACACTCCCAAAAGAGTAATTTTCTTGCTGCACTGCTCATAATTGATCTATAGCTTACTATCAAAAAGTTAACGTGGTGGTTTGATGCTAAGAAATTTAAGAATCAAAAAACATAAGCTTTATTTTATGCCTGGGGTTAGATGAGAAAATTTGGCTTTCTCCAATGTGTTGTATTTATTTAGTTTAAGCCTAAGTAACTAACTTTTGAAGTTAATTACCTAATTCTGGGCACGAAACTGTAAGTTCCTTCTGATTTGTCATGTGCAGTTAACTAATCTATTTATTCGGTGTTTCTCCGAAGGCACTTTATGCAGGCCTGAGAGAGGATCATTGAATAATTTTTGTGTTTGAGGATGTGTTTGTGGACCTCTTTGGAAGATCCCTTATCTTCCGTGTGAAAAGATGAATTTTCTTTTCTTGTTTTTATTAGCTTGATGTTTGCTATATTTCCCATAAAGGGCAATTGACCTATCAAAGTTGATGTAGATTCTTATTGAATTTATTTGTTAACAGTTGCACTTCACTATCTTTGTCCAGTCCCCTCTTATCATAATATCTTCTTCTTTTTTTTTGCTAAGTACTGATTTTGTCATAACTATTTAAATATGGAATTCCACTATTCTTTTGCAATTCTATGAAGCTAACTTCACGTGGAAATTTTGTTTGGCTTCTTATAGATCCCTTTGCTACAACTTTTTCTTCTTAAGCATTTCTATCCGTCATAACCAATTTAGACCTGCCACACGAACCTTAGAAATGCGGACAAAATGCTTAGTCTTATCAGCCATTAATATTGCTTCTTCTATGGAATGAATGTTGTCATATCCTCGGCATCAATGCTGTTCTGTACATATAAAACGATTACTAATGGATGTAAGCTAAGTTTTACTCTCTTTAAGACACTTGAAATAGAATCAGTACTTAAGATAGCTATACGTGAATCATTGTATCCTCGTATCCTCGCCACTTGAATGTCATTAGTGGTCAGATTAACTTTTTTTGGCCATATTTGTCAAGACAGAGGCTACCTTTTCTCAGAGATCCCATCACCTAGCCGATTATGTTGGCCTTATAACCGAACTTGTAATGTTCTTTCGTGCAATATTATCTCTAGCTGTTTCAGATCAACTACTTTGCTTTCCTTTTTTGGCTGTTACTATAACTTATGCACTACCAAAAGGAACTTCATGAATGCATTGCCCATACTCGATCTATTGCTTACTATGAAAAAGTTAATGCGAATAAGTTTTATTTTTTTAAAAAAATCTTTGCTTTATTTCATGTCTGGACTTACTTCCTTTAAACAAAATCAAATTGTGGTTATCTCAATTTTGTTCTTGGTCAATATATGAGTCCTAGTTGAGGGGAAACTGAAAACAAATTAAGAGCTGGAACTACTCATTTCTGTTGGCAGAGCTTCAGGACTGCGCTATCACCTCTTGGCTATTAAGAACTTGTTTTTTTTATAAGGACTTGTCTACTGAACAAGAAGAAATCCACAAGCTTTTCACAGTTTCTTCATTGTTTCTTGGTACATAACCTTCATCTATCCTTGATACGTGATATGAGCTTCACTAGGTTTACTGCTATGTTGTTTGCTTTAGAAATATATGTTATTACACTCTTCACTTTGTGTTGTGCAGCTGCATTATCAAGATATTGTACAAATAGCGGAGCTGAATAAATTTAATTCAAAAGAATAGTTTTTAGGCATGAGAGAGTGTGAATCTGCAAAATTTAATGGTACAACTTGATTCTAAATGACCAACCTCAAACTTTAAAGCTCTAGCTAAGAAAAGGAGGAGGTTGAGGAGAAGCATACCTTTACTAGAGTAATTTCTCATAAAAGTTCTGTTTACTGGGAGACAACAGATAACATTTTTCTTTTTTTTTTTTCTTCTTTTTTTTTTATGGTGAAGAAATTAGTTGTTTGATGCAAGACCGACTGGCCAGTTTTTTTCTATTTACATTGAACAATAGGATGTTGTCCAGAAAGTAATAGACAGAGTGCTCGTAGGAGGAAGTACCTGCACCTTGAGGGAGGGGAGTAGTTAAATCGATGTCTAATAGCTTTAGGGGATTCTTGGATAGTTTTAAAAATTTGAGGGAAAGATGAAGAAATAGAGAAACTAATTGTATTATCTTTTCCTTGCTTGATTGTGCATTACAAAATGCACTTGGACGGTGCACTGACTCGGTACTGTCATGGCGTTGACTAGGCATTAACCTGGTGATGATTCGGCACTGAGGAGGCATTGATGTGGCTGAGTTTTGTGTTATTTCATACTTCCAAGTCGAAAAGAATTCAGCAAAATCAGACAAACGCCAGCATTTAAAAGTCTTTATCATTACCAAAATCTTTCTTCTTTCTCTTTCTACATTTCTGAAATATGTGGACCCAATGCTCTCCTGTTCCAGCTACTAGCAATATACACCGAAATTTCCTACCTTCTCATCCTCCCTTTCTTTAAAAGGAAAAACTTGGCTGCTTAATCTAAAAGCTCTAGCAACATGGAAACATGATAGAAAGCACGAAGATTGGAGCAATGGTAATACGTATAAGTCACGGGGTCGAGCCGCGGAAGCAGCCACTAATGCTTGCATTAGGCTAGATTGTTTACATCATACCTCTTGGGGTCAGCCCTTTTCGTGCAGGATGCCTTGTGCGCAGGGCTACCCATTTTTTAAAGCACGAGGATTGAGGTTTACAAAAAAATTCCAGAACTTTCTTTGGATTTCTACCTTTTAGTTTTTTGCATTTTATAAAGCTGACTGTTTTTTCCAGTATTTTGTACTTTTCCTCTTTGTATATTTGCAGCAGCTTTCTATTAAGAAATGTTCTAGTTGTAAGTTAGACTTTATACTAGCTTTATATTGAAATCTTGTGAGAATTTTTTTTTGGATTATGATATGGCAATTAGAACATCCTTGTGGTATTTCTGAAGCAACTTTATATTTCAGGTTGCAGAACGAGCCCTATTTTTATGGAACAATGAGCATGTCGTGGGATTGATTGCCCAGAACCGCAACGTTGTATTGCCAATCATTTTTGATGCTCTGCAAAAGAACATAGATAATCACTGGAATCAAGCTATCCATGGCCTGACTGTAAATGTTCGCAAAATGTTCATGGAAATGGATGCTGATTTGTTCGATGAGTGCCAAAGACAGTATTTTGAGAAAGCAGCTCAAGCCACCGAACTGGAAGAGCAACGAGAATTAATATGGCAGAGATTAGCAGCTGCTGCAATATAAGGATGTTAAAGGACACATTGATCGCTATTCCTGATCCATTTAGGTGGGATTAGACCCCAAATCCAAAACTGGATACGTGGTCCACAACCATGATCATTTGTTGTAATTTATTCTAATTTTCTCTTAGTGTTTTTTCGTGGGTTTCAGTGTGCCGAGTCGTTGAAGATATGTGGGAATGCAGCAACGTGTAATTCATATATGTATTTGATAGTCGCTTGTCTCGTGCTGCAGCTCAAGAATGGTTTGTTTAAAGTATTGTGTAACTTGTTCTGTAATTTTTTCCCCCTTTAAGAGACATTTTTTCCTTCTTCAGTGAACTTTGAAGGCAACAATTTCTGATGCTTACGGCAGTTGCACATAGCTAGTCGTTCGGCAATGCTACCTATTTAATATTTTTGTTTGTTCAAACAGTTATCTGTAATTTGGTCAATGGCGGAGAAATTGTTGAATTGACTGTCCTTGTAGCAAGTCAAAACTAACAATAAAGCTTGGTGTGTTTTTGTTTCTATAATTTGCCAAACATCCACGTTTAAGACCTGCAATATGGCTTCTGCTTTTGTTGTATATGGCTTATACTGAACTTGGATTTTCATTGTTTATAACAATAATATATCGGTCAGGTCTGAAGAAGGTAGTGTATATACAGACTTTACACAAGTGGGGTCGAGTCTGAGGAGAATAGTGTGTACACACATTTTATCCTTACCGTATGTTGTTTCGAATGAACTCTCGATTCAAGAATTTAAGAATCTATGTATAATTAAAAAGAAAGAAAGAAGCATCCTCATTAAGCCATCATCATAATATGCCACTCGGCACTTTAGGACAATTCCCCACAAAAATAGGAGCTACAATTTAACTTTGTTTGGGAGAAAACTGCCGTACAACATTCGGCAGAAATTTCAGAATTTTTTATTTTTTTAGAATTAAACCTCTTAATCCACAATATTATTTAAAAACTTTTTACCTTCCACTTGCCGTAAATTATCTCTGCAAAATAACGATAGTTAGAGTGTTCTCAACTATCTAAATCACGATTGACACTCACGATTGAAATTCATACTCGGTAACAATCACTCAAAAGTGTTAGTTTATATTTCTTCTACTGATACATGTACTTCAATTCAAATCGTCCTACTGCTATCAAGATTCCAAGAAAACATATAGCTTATGCAGAAAATGGCTACTCACATTGATTTCATCAAGGATGTAACAATTTCGAAGATGCAATGGAAATTGAAAGTTCGGGCTGTCCGTCTATGGGAAGTACCAGGTCGTTTTAATTCAAACACTACATTCTCGATTGAATTGGTTCTACAAGATGCAAAGGTATTAAAAATAAGTTATTTTCTTACTAATTCGTTTTGCTCTCTGTTTTTTAAGTTGCAAATTTAAAGTTGGTGCTTTCTGTGTTTGAGTTGGTAATTAGTTAATCTGAAATTTTTGTGTTCCTTACTTGTTGTACCTTAATATTACTTTATGCTGGAATTCCCAGACGATACAAACTCAACCAAAAGAAAAAAAAAAAAAAAAGATACAAACTCAACATAATCGATCAAGGGTTATATAGAGTCTATACTATCAACAAAGACAATTCTTATAATATGTCAAGAAAATTTATACTTAACGAAGTCAATATTCTTCCTAATGTTCAAAAAAATATATATATTTGTCAAACGAAAACCATTCAACGTAATGTGTGTGCTAATTTGTTATACCTTTTCTGTTTTTTAATGTGATAAAGTTGGAAATCTGGAGTTTTTGCGCTATTTCTTTGACTATTTATTTCTCTACTGTTGAAATACTACGATTTAGTATTAGTATAATTTCAAGTATTCAAGTATAGTAATATAAAATTGAAAATTTAATATGCAATTATTGTATTACTAAGTCCTTCAAACACTTTCTGTTATTTAATGTAATTTCTTTGTAGGGCGATCGGATAAATGCTTTTATTGGCAAGTCAGTTTTGCATCTTTTCAAACCATAAATTACTGAGCTTGGGTTATATCATATGGCGAACTTTGTCGTTTGTCATAATAAGGAGAAATTCAACACCACAAAACATAGGTTGAGGCTGAGGTTTACTCAACGGACAACAATGGCTGAAACAACTAATCCACTTTTCCTAATGAATATTTTTGATTTGCGACCATATAAACAATTGATAAATAAGGTTGATGTGAAAGAGTCTGGATTATTAGGTAAAAATAACTTTTACCTTAAATTTCTAATTATGAACTTTTTTACTATTTATTTTAACATCTTCTTTTTCTTTAGATGTGATCGGAGAAACCGTTGATTTTAGTGAGGTACACATGCACAAATAAGGTGAAATTTTTAGGAAGTTTATGGATATCGAACTAGAAGATGATGAGTAAAAATAAACATTCATCTACCAAATAATGATGGATTTGATAATTACATATGCTAAAAATTATATTTCTATTTCTATTTGGCAGGAGTAAGAAGCTGTCTGCTACATTTTGGGGCGAGTTTGTTGATGAAATTATACCTCACCTGCTAGGTTATAACAACCATCCTATTATTGTTGTTATACAGCTCATAAAAGCCCATAAATTTCAAGGTAAAATACAATTATTCAATTTGACATTACTGTGTGAAAGTTATTCATTATATCTTACACGTATGTTGTTTTGTAGATTCATATTTTGTACGCAATACTTGGAATGCATCAAAGTTGTGCGAAATACTTTCAAATATACATTTAACTGTTTTACTGATTCATATATACATATTACTTTCTGTTCGGAATAACTCTGAGAGATTGACTCAAACTATCTCTCAACAAAGTTACTTTGTCTCGGATAAATTACGGAAGGGCATTGTTCAAGTTAAAACAATTGGCCAATTAGTAATGAACTATCTTGTGTAGTATTAATTTAACCGGTCTTTCATGTTAATAGTTGAGGATTTAGATAGCTACGCTGAAAATTGAAGTTTCAAGTTTATTTTTTGCCTTTGGTTCTCTTATTGTATGGTTTGAAATGTGGTTGAGCATTTAGAATATGAAAAGTTCTTACATTACATTTATCTTCTTTCTTTGATATTCTGAAAGAACATCCTTTTTATGTCTTTACATTACATTTCAAGTTTATTTTGGCCTTTGGTTCTCTTAATTTATGGTTTGAAAAAGTGGTTGAGCATTTAGAATATGAAAATTTCTTACATTAATTTTTTTTTTTTTTGATATTCTGATAGACCATCTTTTCTATGTCTTTATATTACATTTCAAGTTTATTTCTGGCCTATGGTTCTCTTATTTTATGGTTTGAAAAAGTAGTTAACCATTTAGAATATGAAAAGTTCTTACATTACATTTATTTTCTTTCTTTGATACTCTGATAGACCATCTTTTCTATGTCTTTTCATTACATTTGTCTTATCAATTTAGCCACTTTTCAAAAGTAATCGAAATTTAGCCACTTTTCATGTAAAAATAAATTTGAACAAAAATACTGTTCAAAATCCAAAAATATTGCAGCATAATATGCTGGAGTTCGAATTTTTTACATGTGAACTTCCAGCATAACATGCTGGAATTTCATAATGTGCTGGAGTTCCTAAATAATATGCTTGAAGTTCATAAACAGGTGCTCCAATCTCCAGAATATTATGCTGGAACTTTCCGTGTGCTGGAGTTCCAGCATATTATGCTGGAAGTTCATACACAGGTGCTCCAATCTCTACTATATTATGATGGGACTTCCCGTGTTGCAGCAAAATAATAGCTATTTTTGAATGACTTTGTAAACGCTGGCTATTTTTCAATTACCAATCCGAAAATTGGCTAGCCCGTGCAATTTTAACTTAAAAAGAAGCAGTAACAGTAACAAAATAAAGTAATAAGAAAATGACAAGATAATAATAAAATCACCGCATAAGAAGATCTTCGTTGTCTTTTTTATTTGCCAAACCACAAATGAATCTGTAACGACCCGACCGATCGTTTTGAGCATTTTGCACTTCGCTCGGTAGTTTGAGGCATGAGTAGCTCCGTATGATGTATTAGACTTGTGTGAATCCTCGGTTGTGGTTTTTGGGTTATTCGAAATCGATTTGGAAGAATGAATTTCATTGTTGAAGTTTTAAGTTGGAAGAGTTGACTAAGTTTGAATTTTATGAATTTGACCCTGGAAGGGAGTTTTATGGTTCCGTTAGGTTTGGATGGTGATTTTTGACTCAGGCGTATGCCCAGATTTACATTTGGATATTTCTAGAAGGATTCGACACTAATTGGCGAAAGTTAAAAATTTGAAGGTTTGGAAAGTTCATAAGTTTGACTGAGAGTTGACTTTGATGATATTGGATTCATATTGTGGTCCCGAGAATTTGAAATAGCTGTGTTATGTCATTCAAGACTTGTGTGCAAGATTAGAGTTCATTCCAGGTTGATTTGATATGTTTTGGCGCGAGTTTTGAAAGTTGGAAGTTTAAAGTTCATTCAAGTTTGAATTGAAGTGCGATTCATCGTTTCGATGTTGTTACGTGTGATTTGAGGCCTTGAGTAGGTCTGTGTTATGTTATGGGACTTGTTAGTATCTTCGGACGGGGTCTCGAGGGGCCCGGGTGAGTTCCAGGCGAGGTTCGGACCATTTCTCATTCTTATTTAGTTGCTGGTAGTTGCTGGTACTGTTGTTGCGCACCTGCAGTTGAAATTGCACAGGTGCGATGGTCGCAAAAGCGACAAAGGAGTCGCAAGAGCGGATGTGGAGCTGGAGCAGGGCTCCGCATATACGTGAAATGGGCCGCACCTACGGAAGCGCGGAAACGGTGCCTTGGGTCCCAGGGGCGAGGTTTGGCGCATGTGCGATGTCCGAGCCGCACCTTGGGGGCGCGCAGGTGCGAGGTGATGTTCCGCAGAAGTGATGCCTGCTGAGTTTGGTTCGCTCTCAGAACTGAAGATTGGGCTGCATGTGCGTGTCCGCAGAAGCGGAAATTTGATTCGCAAATGCGAAAACGACTTGGCAGAATCTATAAATCGAGGTATTGGTTCTTTTATCATATTTTGAGATTTGGGGCTCGGATTGAGGCGATTTTTGAAGTGATTTTTCATCACGTGGATTGGAATAAGTATTCTACACTCGATTTTGATTATATTTCATGAATCTATCTTTGTTTTTGGCATTTAATTGAGGATTCCAAGAGAGAAATTGGGGGATTTTGTCTAAAATTTTATAAAGCGAATTTTTGAGTTTCGAACATCGATTCATAGTTGGATTTGAATGAAACTAGTATGGTTAAACTCGTAATTGACTGGGTTGTTGGATGTTGTATGTTTTGTCGGGTTCCAAGGTGCGGGCTCAAATTTGACTTTTGAGTTGATTTTGGGCTTTTGATTAAGGATTCGACTTTTATCATATGGAATTGTTTCCTTGGGCTTCATTTGATGCATTTGAGTTGCTTTTGGTTAGTTTCGAGTAGTTCGGAGGTCGGTGCATACGGGATGACATTTTTGGAACATTGTTTGGCTTGCTCGGTATTGGATTTGGCTTGTTCGAGGTAAGTAACACTTTTAAACTTTGTGCTGAGGGTATGAACCCCTGAATATACGTGATATGTGTTTGGTGTTGAGGTGACGCACATGCTAGGTGACGGGCACGTGGGCGTGCACCCTGTGAATTATGACTCGGTTGTTCTGTGGTACTGTGTAGTTACCTAATCTTGTTTTACCCACGAGATATCTACGTGTTAGAGTAATTGAGCCATGATCCATGTTAGAAACTATCTTTAGGCTTTATGCTTATTCTGTGGGACCCACTGAGATCATATCTGCTGTGGAGTTATTTGCTTTAATTACAGTTACATACTCAGTCATACCCATTCATTTGCATATCATATCTCAATCTCTGTTGCTATTTATTGATACATCATATCATCATTTTTGGGCTGATTTTCATGACATTGTGAGCCCGAGAGACTGGAGAGATTGATGACTGAGTGAGGTCGAGGGCCTGATTATGAGGATATTGATGGTAGTTATTATTGATTCATGCCATGATTGGCTTAGTATAGCGCTTGGGATGAAGGAGCCCCTCCGGATTCTGCACACCCACAGTGGGCGTAGTGGATATTATATTCGGGTTGGAATTTCCTGGGCATGGAGTTGCCCTATATATTCATATTTGGGGATAGAGTTCCCTGGGCATCGAGTTGCCTATATATTCACATTTGGGATGGAGTTACCTAGGCATGAAGTTGCCCTATACATTTATATTGAGGGATGGATCTTCCCTGTGCTAGACCTGCCTCGTACAGTACAGTGAGATTGAGTACTCTGAGAGTGTGAGTACATGAGTTCATCCTTGAGATGCATTGGATTTGACATGCGTACTTGAGATACAGGCATAGAGATGCGTAGTTATGCTACCCGATTTTGGTGACATTCATGATTTCACCTGTATATTGACATGTAGGCATATAGATGTATTTTTCTCATGCTATTTGAACATGAAACATCTTATTTATTGTTGAAAGGTTTTTGGAAAAAACACAGTTTTCAAACTTATTCATACATTTTGGAAAAAACCAGGAATTGTATATGCTTTAAGCGATTTAAATCCTTTAGGGATTGTCATGTAAGTTAAGTCATATAAGCCATATGAATGGACTTTAGATGCATATCAAGTTTTTATGTCATACTAGACATATAAGATAGATAAACGTTATTGCACACCATTAACTTTATACTTTCAAGTGTTTGAACTGTAGGTCCAAAACTGCATGTCTTTCATATGAAACCAATTCTACTTGAATTGTTTCTCCGTACTTAAGATCCTTATATATATATATATATATATATATATATATATATATATATATATATAGCACTATCATAGATGTATTTGACGAATATTTTATATCGGTTCCAACCTCCTTTTTTTCGTAAAGACATAACATAGAGATCTTTTCATTCATATTTTTAGGTACCTGAACCTCTCCTGAAATTTTATGAAGTGTTATGTCATGTGATCTTCTAGATCACTTGCCTCCTTATAAAGATCATTTTGATATTTGCTCATCTTTTTCGTCAAGAAGTTTATCTGAAACTGATTTGTCTATACTCTTTAGCTGTACCATAGATTTTTTCCTTTTAGGACTTATTCTAATGGGAGCATTTGCAGTGAGAATATAATTACTTTCTTTGGGTCAGCAAATGCGTCTGATATATTTTGCAATATACTGCAGATGAATTTATCTTTTTATGAACTTCAAACATCTTATTTGAGATCTAGATGTACAAATAATAATTCATTCCACGTAACTTTTTCTCAACTTTTATCCTGTCTCTCCCTCATGTTAGAAAAATTAACTTGCTTTCTCAACTTTAGAAACCCAACCTTTGTGTGTTATAATGTTAATTAAAATATATACCGCACATCAATAATAATAATATGGAATTATTTGGTTCCTGATCCTAAACCACTTGCGAGGGGAGAATATAATATACTTTCGTATATAACATATATCAAACTGATATAGATAACTTTGTTCTTATAAGCAATAGTTTATCTATTAAGTGGAGACACTCAATAAATTATTTTGCTAAAACAATTGTGATGTAAATCAACTTATCAAGATGAACTGTCTTGAATTGGAAATTTGAAAATTTACTCAAAAATAAATTATTGAGCAAGTTACCTTGCAAATACCAGGTTGCGAGTTAATAATAATCGCACATGTACCCATCTCATAGATGCATCTTATGTGGTATACAGGGCAGGTGAATGAGCCCATATTCACCTTTGATATTTTCGGCATTCATGGGATTCAATTCCAATTTTAGTTAGTCTACTAATTAATGAGAACGAGCAACATAAGAGAATTATAAAGAACTTTTGTAGTTCTTTAATATTTACTGTCACACCTCCTTTTTCCCGAGGGATAAGGGAGTTTTTTCAATTAAAGTGACATTGTTCGAAATGGGATTATTTATTTAATCGGAGCCGTCACTTGAAATAATTATTATGGTGTCCAAGTCACCGGTTTATTTTAAAATCCCAAATCGAGGAAATTGACTCTATTTATGGTCTACGAACACAGAAGACCGGGTAAGGAATTCTGTTAACCCAGGAGAAGGTGTGAGGCATTCCTGAGTTCTGTGTTTTAAGCACGGTCACTTAACAGTTAGTACCTGGCTCAATTATCTGATAATATATGGTTAAAACCTTTTATGTGTTACCACTTCCATACCGATTTTAACTGAATTTTAAATTGTAGTTTAGGATTTATAGAATTTATTTGAACAAGCCGCGATGTCGCCCACTCGTTTGTTTTTGTACATATTGTGAATCACGCCACGTGAAACGCACCCGCGATTTACAACAAGTTTATTATTATTATTATTATTATTATTATTATTAGTATTATTATTATTATTATTATTATTATTTGAAGTTGGGGTCAAGTCGCGTGAACGCGCACTCGAATTAGGATTTACGTATCATAACTATATCACGGGAACCGTACCCATAATCATGATGAGTTATTTAATTAAAATTCCTAAAGCAACTACGAATATTCTGAAATGAATTAATTTTCCAAAACTTATTCGGGATTTCGTGTGGAAGTCATAGATTATGGAATTTAAACTTGGTGGACTTTGATGTATTAAGTCTAATTTATTAAATCCCAACATGTTGCAACATTTGCGAAGGATAGGTCTCCTTAAAGCTCTTTCTTTACTAAAGTCTAAACTCCAATCACTGATATTAATATGACTCATGAGTTAAAGAAATCCATCAACGTAAATACGCAACTCACAATCTCAAACATTCACTAAAGTACCTCAAATAAAAATAAAAATACCAAAAGAATAATGAAACAGTTAAAGAAAATTATCCAAAGAACAAGTCAACGGACTAACCAAAAACGAGCATTTTAACTAAAGGAAACAATATAACCCAAAACATTGTTAACACCATCTGGAGAGAAATGAATTAATATATAAAGATAACAAGCAAAAGAACACGCTAATACAGAGTAACGATGTTTCCTATATAAAATTAGCTACTTAAGAGAAATAACCATACGATTGGCTGAAATAATGAACTAAACATGAAACATATTCAACAGAGTAATGAACAAAGCATAGAATCACTCAGAAACCAAACTTATTAATATCAGGCAAGTTAAATCAAAACAAAAGTGATCCAAAACTTTAGTGAGAAAACAGAACAGAAAGAGATGAAGCTTCGTAAAGAGAATGAAATCATTTCTGGACATTACAGTGATAGCCACTTTACAGTAATAACCCACATTACAGTGATAGCCACTTTACAGTAATAACCCATTCTGACTTTAACGTTCTTCCTATTCCAATTCTGCCAGTGCTGCGGATATTAATTCTTTACAATAATCCCTTAGTCACTCTCACTATTCCAATATATTAAGCTAATAACGCAAAGACCAGAGATCAAATACATTCATCAAATTATGGACCAACTTCTCACAGTAAACCATGGAGGCAAAAGAGACAAACAATTATACAACTTAAACTATCCATTTTAATGTGCTAGCTCAGAAATAAACAGCATAAGTATATTGGCAAGAGAAATCAAAATCCATGGCATGACTGTTGAAAACAAACTCATCCATTCAAAGTTTATAATGTTAATAAAGGAACAAACAAAACTTATCCACTCAGTCATGAAGGAAGCAAGAAATATTCCTAGAGAAAAGCTCAAAATATCGTCACGTAAGCCACAAGATAGAAATAAGAGAAATTAAGTAAATAATACAAATATTCATGATACAAAATCTGGAGATCGAAAGAAGAATAAAAGTTTAATGTGTGACCTTTCAAATGAACAACAACTTCAACATATTATCGTGCTGACCAGAATTACAATAAAGAAAATGACATCCAAACTAGAACTTGAGCAAAACCTCTGCGCAACAATAGAGAAAAGGGCCTCGACTTAAATGTAACAGCAAACTACTAGCGGAGCTCGAACCGACGATTGAAATCGACCCTCGAACAGAACTTCGGAGTTCAAACTCACTCCATGATTAGAAATGAAAAATCGAAATAAGAAGAAGATGATTGAAACAAATTTTGTTTTTCGTGATTTTTACTGGAAGCTAAAAAAGCAGAAAAGTTAGACCAAAATTCAAAGCTCCTCAAACCCTAGAATTCTCTCAAATTTTCTGTCCAAAATCACCCCTCCTCGCTAAAGTTCGAAAAATGAGAGTATTTATCTCCAAACTTAAGGCTTCTTTGCCTTTTCTCCCAAGAAACAATTTAAGCCCATTGATCTCTTTTAGATGGGCAAATTTTTGACAAATGGAGGACTAGGATCAAAAACCTTTAATCCTACGGCTCCCATTGATCTTAAATCCTTTAAAAAAGAGAGTGAAAATGGGTGAAAATGGGTGAGGAATATTCTCCATCAGTGGTTTGTTAGGATTTGTGATGACGTGGTAAGAGCAAGGGACCATGAGATGACGTGGAGAAGAGAGGTCGTCAACCATGGCTTCTCTGGCGGGTTGATGCGGCGACAGAGATGGGAGGGATAAGAGATACGGCTGATTGGTTTTAGACATAGGGTTAGGATTTTGGAAATTTTAGGTTTATAAATTTACTCAAGACAAAACATGGGCCATTTGATTAAATGAGATGAAAGGTTGAGATTAACGAGGGATAATGGGGAGGGTCTGGTGGAGCAGCGGGTTCAAGGGATTGAGTTAGGTCTTGTTGGGCAGATTTGAAACGCAAATGGGCCGATGTAAATGCCCTGGCCCAGTTGTGATAAAGGACAAAAGCCCCTTTCTTTATTTCTTTCTTTCTTTGGATTTCAAAATTAACCCATTGTTTTAAAACATCCAATTTCAAATTGATTTTTCAAAAATGAATTATGTGTATAGTTTTTATTTTTATTTTCATGTATTAAATATGCGCTTAATGTGTAACTGTATTGATCCGACCCGTCATTTTGAGCATTTACACTTCGCTCTGTAGTTTTCTTGCATGATTAGCTCCGTATAATGTAGTATGACTTATATGAATCGACAGTTTTGGTTTTCAAGTTATTCGAAATCGATTTGGAAGAATGAATTTCATTGTTGAAGCTTTAAATTGGAAGAGTTGATCAAGTTTGACCTTTTGTGAATTTGACCCCGGAACGCAATTGTGATGGTTCCGATAGGTCCGGATGGTGATTTTGGACCCAGGTGTATGGACGGATTTGCAATTGAATGTTTCTAGAAGGTTTCAGCAGAAATTGGCGAAAGTTGGAAATTTGAAGGTTTAGGAAGTTCATAAGTTTGACCAAAAGTTGGCCTTGAGGATATCATATTAGGATTGTGGTTTCGAAAATTGGAATAGTTTCATGATGTTATTCGGGACTTGTGTGCAAAATTTGGGTTCCTTCCGGGTTGATTTGATATGTTTCAGTTGCGAGTTCTGAAAATTGAAAGTTCAAAGTTTATAGATTTTGATTTGAGGTGCGATTCATCGTTTAGATGTTGGTATGTGTGATTTGAGGCCTCGAGTAGGTCCGTGTTGTATTATGGGACTTGTTGGTATGTTCGCACGGGGTTCCGAGGGCTCGGGTGAGTTTCGGGGTGGTTTCGGATAATTCCGGGTTGGCTTGGAGTTTGCTGGTTTCTGCTGGTTTCTGATGTCTCTGTTGTTCTTCACGATCGCAAAAAAATGGCCGCGATCGCATAGTGATTTATGGAACTGGGGATTTTCTTCAACGCATTCGCGACGGGTCGAACGCGTTCGTGTAGTTGGAGCCGTGTTCGCGAAGTTCTGAGCCAGCTGTGAGTCGCATTCGCGAGGAGTGTACCGCGAATGCGAAGAGTAATTTTTGTGGCAGTATATTTTGTTCATCAGGAACGTGATGGACTTCCCGCGTTCGCGTAAGAGGAATACCTGGGCAGATTATAAAGTACTTTATTTCGGGGCTTTCGGTCATTTTTACATTTTGGGAGCTGTGGAGCTCAGATTGAGGCGATTCTTGAAGAAATTTTCACCATGTGGACTGGGGTAAGTGTTCTCTACTCATTTTAATTTTATATCATGAATCTATTTTCATTTTGGGCATTTGATTGAGGGTTCCAAAAGAGAAATTGGGGGTTTTAGTCTAAAGTTTCATAATGTGAATTTTCAAGTTTTGAATATCAATTTAGAGTCGGATTTGAGAGAAACTAGTATGGTTTGACTCGTAATTTAATGGGTTGTCGGATTTTGAGTGTTTTATCGGGTTCCGAGGTGTGGCCCCGAGTTTTGACTTTTGGCCAATTTTGGTCTTTTGATTAAAGATTCGACCTTTATCTATTGGGTTTGTTTCCTTTGACATTATTTGATGTATTTGAGTTGCTTTTGGCTAGTTTTGAGCCGTTTAGAGGTCTTACGCACGTGATGGCATTTTAGAGCGTCGCTTGGCTTGCTCAGTATTGAAATTTGCTTGTTCGAGGTAAGCAACACTTCTAAACTTGGTGCTGAGAGTATGAAACCCAGAATTATGTGCTATGCGTTTGGTGTTGAGGTGACGCACATGCTAGGTGACGGGTGTAAGGTCGTGCACCGTGTGAATTCTGACTCCGTTATTCCTATGGTACTTTATAGCTACCTTATCTTATCTGTAACCATGATATCTTTACGTACTAGAGCTATTGAGTTGTGATCCATAATAGAAATCATGTCTAGGCTTCATGCTTATTCTATTGGGCCCACCAAGGTCATATTGCTGTTGAATTACTTGTTTAAATTGAAATTTCATACTCGGTCATGTTCATTCAATTCATATCATATCTCAGTCTCTGTTGCCATCTATTGACACATCATATCATCATTTTGGGTTAGTTTCATGGTATTGTGAGCCCGAGAGACTGGAGAGATTGATGATTGAGTGAGACCGAGGGCCTGAGTGTGAGTGATCTTATAGGATCGGGCTGCACGCCGCAACATGTTATATTGATTATATTATGGGATCGGGCTGCACGCCGCAGCAAGTATATTGATTTGTGCCATGATTGTCTTGATATAGCGCTTGGGCTGAAGGAGCCCTTTCGGAGTCTGGACACACCCCGCGTGAGCGTGGTTGATTTATATTGAGGGATGGATCTTCCCTGGACATGGATCTTGTCCGAATCATTTATATTTGGGGATGGATCTTCCCCGGGCTGGATTGGCCTTATACAGTACTGAGTGACTAATTGGCAGTTGCTATGTATATATTCGGGATGGATCTTCCCTGGGCTGGATTGGCCTTATACAGTACTGAGTTACTGAGCATGTCGAGTGATTGAGCATGATGAGTGGAAAGTGTGAGACAGAGAGATTGAGTACTCTGAGAGTGTGAGTACATGAGTTCATCTCTGAGATGCATTGCATTGATATGCATATATGACATACAGGCATAGAGATGTAATTTTCCTCATCTTGTATGGTCTCACGTCATTCATGACTTCTCACATATATTGACATATGGGCATAGTGATATATGTTACACTGGCTATCTGGAAAGAAAAATGGAACATGCTATTTATTGTTGAAAGGAATTTTGGGAAATATTACTATTTTCAAACTTACTCATATTTTCGACGTTTTCGATAAAGGCTTTGAGTTTTCACTGATATACTTGAAAAGCAAAATTATTTTTTGGGGGGAAACTATGTATAAGCTGAGCATTTCATCTCTGAATTACTTCTCTTATTACTTGCTTTACGTTGTTATGAACTGTTGTTAGCTATTGGTGTTGGACCCAACCTTTGTTCCAGCTCGTCATCAACCTAAGGTTAGGTTTGTTACTTATTAAGTACATGGGGTCGGTTGTACTCATACTGCACTTCTGCACCTTGCGTGCAGATGTTGGCTGTTGACGTTGCTGAGATTGACGGGAGCTAGATTTGAAGATGCATCTGTGTTCCAGTCATAGCTGCCTCTTGTTCATGGTAGTCTTAGATTCATAACAATCTGTTTATGCACATTTCGAACATATGATGTATTTATTTCATACCAGCTTTATAAACTCTAATCTTAGAAGCTCATAATTTATACTACCAGTCTTTTGGGAATGTATTAGTTATATATATATTTTTTATTTTATTGTCTTATTAATTTCATTGAAATTGGTCAGTTGTCAATTGGCTTACCTAGCGGGTTGGGTTAGGTGTCATCACGACTAGTTGGATTTTTTCGTCGTGACAGTAACTAAATCCTAAAAATGCAATCTAAAATATAAAATGCTATGAAATTAAGATTTGAACATTTTTATGATTTCTATGATTTACGATATTCCTAACATGCATAAACACTGATAAATGCAAAAATAAATAGAATAAAAGTTTCTAAAATGCTATAAAAGTAATTAAAATTATTTTGGGACTATTTTAGGAGTAGTTTAATACGGTGCAAAAGTTAAGTGCTCGCAGCTGCCCCTCTTTGCTCGAGAACATGAAGAGTTTTCGGGCAAAGATAAAATGAGCAATTATGAGTAATTTTTGCCCGTTTGACACTCCATGGGAAGCGTTTTGAAAAGGTTTGACCGAACCTTATTTTGGAGGTTGCCTACATATCCTTGGCTATAAAGGAATCAGGTCAGTGTAGTTCTAGAAGTTTTGGCAGCTAGGACTACCGAGAAGTTGTGATTTCACTGCTATTGCTGCTGTTACTGCTTGCGGAACTCCTTATTTCACCAAAATCAAAATGAAAAGAAACTAAACAAGCCTATCAGCTACGAGTTACAAGATTCCTATCTATAAGTCTTCTGAAACTTAATCTTGAGTCTTGATTGGTTCTTCATGCAGACTCTGATCTGAATCTTGATCCTTGCTAACTGCACGTGCTAGTTCGTTCTTCCACGGCTTTTCTGATCAAAACGAGAAGTGCAATGTTCGTGACTTCAGTTATCTTGAACAATCCACATCTTTTCACTCGATTCTGCATTTTGGACTCACTTCTTTTCTTTTTTTTTTTCTTTATTTTGGATTGAGACTTCTTCTTTTGGTCATCTCAAACCCTGTGCCTCGAGGTAAAACCTGCTCAGACACCAAAACAAACAAATGAACGAAATTTTTCTGCCCCAATTTTCACTACAAAAATTTCGTGAGTTATTTGTGAGAAAACTCTATACTACTTCATTATTGAAAGCAATAAAAGTCGGGAATGGTGTAACGGGAGAAAACTTGATTCTTTGGGAATGGTGTACCCTGATTGTCAAAATGGTGACCCAACTAGGGAGTGAAAACCCTATGTTGGAAAACGAGACTAGGGAGTGGAGACCCTATGTCTAAAATAACGTCAACTAGGGAATAGAGACCTTATGTTGGAAAAGGAGACTAGGGAGTGGAGACCCTATGTCTAAAATAAAATCAATTAGGGAGTGGACACTCTATGTTGGAAAAGAGACTAGGGAATGGAGACTCTATATCTAAAATATCATCAACTAGGGAATGGAGACCCTATGTTGGAAAAAAGACTAGGGAATGGAGACCCTATGTCTAACATATCATCCACTAGGGAGTAGAGACCCTATGTTGCAAAAGAGACTAGGGAGTGAAGACCCTATGTCTAAATAAAATCAACTAAGGAATGGAGACCCTATGTTGGAAAAGAGACTAGGGAGTGGAAACCCTATGTCTAAAATAAAATCAACTAGGGAATGGAGACCCTATGTTGGAAAAGCAACTGGAGAGTGGAGACCCTATGCCTAAATAAAATCAACTAGGGAGTGGAGACCTTGTGGCTAAAATAAAATCAACTAGGAAGTGGAGATCCTATATTGAAAAAGCGACTAGGGAGTGGAGACCCTATATCTAAAAATAAAATCAACTAGGGAGTAGAGACTTTATGTTGGAAAAGGGACAAGGGAGTGGAGACCCTATGTCTAAAACTAAAATCAACTAGGGAGTGGAGACTCTATGTTGAAAAAGCGACTAGGGAGTGGAGACCTTATGTCTAAAATAAAATTAACTAGGGAGTGGAGACCCTATGTCCAAAAATAAAATCAACTAGGGAGTGGAGACTCTATGTTGAAAAAGCGACTAGGGAGTGGAGACCTTATGTATAAAATAAAATCAACTAGGGAGTGGAGACCATTGGAAAAGCGACTAAGGAATAGAGATCCTATGTTAGAAAAGCGAATAGGGAGTGGAGAACCTATGTCAAAAATAACTTATAACTAGGAAGATGGAGACCCTATGTTGGAAAAGAGACTAGGGAGTGGAGACCCTATGTCTAAATAACTTCAACTAGGGAGTGGAGACCCTGTGTTGGAAAAACGACTAGAGAGTGGATACCCTATGTTGGAAATACAGCTAAGGATTGGTATACCCTATACTACCATGATTTTGAACTTCTTTTCTTTTCTTTATTTTTTTTCATTTAAATTTATTTTTTTCATTTCATTTTTTTAATTAATTTTTTTTAGAAAATGAGTAAATGCGGGAAAGAATTTGAAGAAGACTTCCCTTTTGGAGTTGTTGCTGCTGCAGAGCTGTTTCTAGCTCCCGCGCAGTTTCTTATTCTTCTTTTTTCTCTCTCTTTTTTTTTTTTTTTTCATTTTTTATCTTTTTTCTTGAACCAAATTTCTTTCTTTTTTTTTTTATTTATAAATTATCCTAGGAGAAAATTCATCAGACTAGGTTTTCTATCTTAGGAGAAAGATTCATCAGACTAAGACTTCTATCCTTGGAGAAAGTTCATCAGACTAGGTTTTGTTTATCTCAGGAGAAAGATTCATCAGACTAAGACATTAATTAATTTTTTTTTTAATTTTAGGAGAAAGATTCATGAGACTAAGATTTTTATCCTAGGAGAAACTTCATCAGACTAGATTTTATTTATCTTAGGAGAAAGGTTATCAGAATAAGATTTCTATCCTAGGAGAAAATTCATCAGACTAGGTTTTCTTATCTTAGGAGAAAAATTCATTAGACTAAGACATCGATCCTAGGAGAAAGTTCATCAGACTAGGTCTTTTTTTTTTGTTATCTTAGGAGAAAGATTCATGAGACTAAGATTCCTATTCTTAGGAGAAAATTCATCAGACTAGGTTTTATTTATTGTAGGAGAAAGATTCATCAGACTAAGACTTTTATCCTAGGAGAAAATTTATCATACTAAGACATTTATTTATCTTAGGATAAAGATTCATCAGACTAAGATTTTTTATTGGGAGAACACTAGGATGTATTACCCTAGGAGGAAAAAATGTGAAGAACAATGGAAAGATTTTATGCACACTAGCAAAACAAATAAATACAAAGATTTGAGAAACTTCCCTTTGTGGGCTCTTCTCTTCTCTTATTTTTCTCTTTTTTTTTCTTTTTTTTTTTGAACCACTTTCCTTGCACTGCTTTGTTCCTGTTTCAAACAAAAAAAAATTTGTCAGTTTTGAAAGTGGTGATCGATTTGTGGCCTTGAGTATTGGGCAGCTTGGCTTTGTGATCATCCAGCCTTTGAAAGAGCGATTGCATTGGTAATTGGCTACACTGTTGGGAGACTTTGTTGTTGCTTACAAGGAACCTTTACTTTCTGTATCAACCTGATTGTTTCACTCCCAGTACCATTTGTGTTTTGTGGCTCAATCAGCATTATCTCAAAAAAGAGATTTCTTTTCTTGGATAACCTTTTCATGTATCTTGAATGGCTTTTGCTTTTGGAGCAATTTGTCTCTCAGAGAGAATCACAACTGGTAAGTGCCTTTTGCAAGATGTGCATACTTCATAGTCCTTGTTCAGTACTACAGAGAATCTTGATTTACCTTGATGTTATCTTTGCTTGCTTTAGCCAAGTGGGATGACAAGAGTCTTTTGGTGTGGGGGGGGGGGGGGGGGGG
>MCJB01042292.1:30697-56009 GCA_002018475.1 Nicotiana obtusifolia
GGGGGGGGGGGGGAGCCTTTGCATGAATCCTCAAGGCATTTTGACTGTAACAAATGAGTGCGCTGGCCAAATTTACTTTGTGCAACTGAAAAGCTGGTAGGAGATTTTAAAATCTTTTCTTGCTTATTTTGACAAGGATTGACTCAGAGTGAAGGACACAACGACGCAAAGAAATAATATTAATAAGAAATGCCCCTGTCGGGAAGGACAGAAGGAAGAGTTTTTTTTTCAATAACTAGCCTTAATGATCATGACATGCATTTTGGACTTAACGGCATAATCTATCAAACTAATCAGATCTTCCCTTTTACCATTCATATAACATTTGAAGTCGGGCTTGTTCGTGCCAATCCTTTGCATTAGCTTCACGACTCACTTTCGACTAGGGGTGCCCCGAGGGATTTTCACCAACAAGTCTCTCTCATTTATTTTTCTCTACTTACTGTCGCCTTACAGTGCCCGTGAAAGTTTTCATTGGTAAGACTCTTTTTTTTTTTTCTTTCCTTTTTTTTTGGCTTTCTTTTGTGAGCAACTTGACAGTGTTCTATGTCGTGTGACAATTGTTGCTTATTACATGCATCTCTTGGTATTCTTGAAAGCTCATTAGAAGGTCTTTATTTGGAAGGTTTTTGGATAGGGTTGAAAAGAAGGACGGCATAAGGCTCAAAGTAGACTAAAAAATGTGGGGTTGTAGACTTACAACTCTTGGAATCGACTCTTTCAAAAGTGAAATAAAATTTTTGCCCCAGTTTCAGATACTGGGGATTTTTGGATCTTCTTTTTTTCTTTTTCTTCATCTTATTTGGTTGAGCCGAACCGTGTAAAGATGCCTACGTATCTTAATTTTTTAAGGAATCAGGTCAAACGTAGTTCAAACATCTGACCTAACTAATTTTTTTTCATCTTTCTTTCTTTTCCTTTGTCTTTTTTTTTTCTTTGTCTTTTTCTTTTTCTTTTTTTCAAAACAAGTTTCCCTAGCTTCTATTTTCTGAAGGCATGGACCTTTGACTGTTCTTTTTTTTTTTTTTCACTTGAACTTTCTAAGAGTTGCCCCAGTTAGTACTCTTGGAGCATGGACTTCCGTTTTTTTTTTTCATTTCATTTTTTTTTGGACTTTTAATTTGAAACTTGATTCCAAAAGATAGAGGTCAAAGAAAATAACACAAGCTCAAAAGGAGTAACGAAGGGTATAAAGTGTTTGGATAGAAGAAAAAGGGTCTTCCAGCCTCGAGAACGCCAGACATAGTATCTTTTCGCGATCACAACATTGATGAATATGTCTGTCTTCTTGGTGTGTCGCGGTCGGAAGACACTTTCCTTCCATTTAGGTCAAACTTTTCACCAAAATTCAATTGATTCTTCCTCAAACCCGATCTTCACAATGATTTGAAGGTAAAGATCATTAACCTCCACGGGTATGACTATTCTAGTTCCACATGAATTTGAACCGAGCTTAATTCCAAAGTGTTTCGACTCTTTATTCATCCTCAAGAATGTCTTTTTCTCAGTTATCCAATTCAATACTAGGTCAATTTTTTAAAAGCTCGCCGAAAAATTCGCATGCATGTCATGTCACTAAAACTATCAGTGAAAGAATTAAGTATAGAATGACACAAAGGGACAAATTGCATTTTATTAAATAAAGGATGGAAGGATTTGACAATAAGACAAGCAAATTGATATCTGGGTTACAACCCTGGATAACACAAATAACAGAAAAGATGACAATACAAGCTACCAAGACTCCTCCCTATCTAAAAGAGGAGTGATTTTCCAGCTGCTAAGCGACATCTTAGCCACAAATTTGCACATCAGCACTACTACGGGCATTCAATCCTTTTATTCCTTCTGATTCAACACTCAAATATTGACTTTTTGATCAAAACATTCCCAATATTTGCTGTCAGATTTCAAGGCTGACGACCTGGAAAATTTCAAAGCAACTCATTTACTAAATGACTTGGAAGAATTTTATGTCTCCCTATCATCAAATCATCATGAGCAAACCATGTCCTATTACTCAAATCTGGTAAAATCAACCCCACATTTGCCTCCATTTTTTATTTTTTACTGCCAACTTGCCTTCTTGCCTTTTCGTGCCCGTGGATCAACAACAGTGGTGCGTGTTCCATTGATTGAGAAGATGCTTTTATTTCTGAGGGATCTTGGATTGTTTTTGTGACTCGTCATTGCAAACCAACACCGACCACCTTTAACTAGCTTTTATTTCAAAATAACAAGCCTGTTAGAATAAACACTCTCTTCTTTCCTTTTCTTTTTTTCTTTTTTCTTTTTTTCTTTTGTCACTCTTTTATTTTTCTTATTTTTTTCAAAAATTATTCAATCGGACCTTATGTGGGTTGCCTACATATCATGTGGGAACATGAATCAGATCTTGCGTAGTTTGGGAAGATCGGGAATAAAGTAAATGAACTAACTCTTACTTCTATACAATTTAGACCATGAAAGCTCCTAACAAGATTTTTTTTTAAATTTTGTTTTTCATTTTTTTTTTAAAAATTTTCGAAAGAAAGGCTTCTAAAGAAGAAAGAAAATATTTTGGATTTTTGGTTTTGATTTTTTTTTTTTTAAATTTTTGAAAGAACGACTCCTAAAAAAGAAGAAAATATTTTTTGAATTTTCTAAGGAAAGACTTCTAAAGAAGGAGCTAAAGGAAAAATATTTTAGGATTTTTGAAAATTGGGGTTGGAACCGAGGAGGTTTGCCTATGTATCTCACATCCGGTGAGAATCAGATCCGCGTAGTTCAGTCAGTTTTTCAGGACCGGGGGAATATGTCATTTGTGTTTTGAAATTTGGACTCATTTTGAAATGACTTTCCTATTTCTTCTTCCTCTTCTTTTTTTTTTTTCAAAATTTTGGCAGAGTTTCAGGAGCTTTTTTTCTCTTTTTTTTTTCCAAGTACAGGGATTTTTAGGAACCGAGTCATTTTCTTTCTCCTACCTCACTCTTGGTTTTCTTTTTCCTTGATTTTTTTAACCCTAGAAGCCGGTCAACATGCAAGACGAGACAAACATATGCATAAGTAGCACGTAAAATGCATCAGGATGGTCTTTTAATTTGGGTACACCTATCCTAGAAGGACCCAACCCCTGTATTGAGTCCCAAAAGTCAAATGCACGTGATGCAAACAAATATACCTACTTGGGATCCGCATGAGGCTATGTCATTCTAGGTTTGAGTTTGGGGTGTGTTGTTCTAGACCTGGCTTACCCGAACGGACAACTCAAGCCGGGGGGAGGGGGGGACAACGTACTGGGAACCAAAAGGCCAACCGACTTTGTAACTTATCCGATCCTCGTTCTAAATTAAGGTATGACACTAATAGAATAGAAGCCACAGCGTGCGCTTCCTAAAAGATTTAGAAGACTTAGAGAGAAGAAGGGTTTCGTAACAGTTTTATATACAGTTCAAACAATATCAAAAAGCGGTAAAAAGCAGCATTTAGCACATTAGGCTCAAATAAGTAATATCAGACAATCACAAGAAAGCCAAGCATAACAATTATTCTAAGCTCGAATTATGAACCCAGAACCAGAAGTTCTGGGTTCTTGTCCACAACAGAGTCGCCAGAGTTGTCACGCCTTTTCCAGAGTGATAAGGGAGTTTTTCCAGTTAAACTGATATTGTTCAAAATGAGATTATTTATTTAATCTTTGTCACCACTTGGAATAATTATTATGGTGTCCCAAGTCACCGGTTTATTTTAAAATCTCAAGTCGAAGGAATTGACTCTATTTATGGTCTACGAACACAGACGATCGGGTCAAAAATTCTGTTTAACCGGAAAAACGTGTGAGACACTCCCGAGTTCTGTATTTTTAGCACGGTCGCTTAACAATTAATACCTGACTTAATTATCTGATAATACATGTTTAAAACCTTTTACACGTTACCACTTTCAGATCGCTTTTAATTGAATTTTAAATTGTTGTTTAGGATTTATGAAATTTATTTTAACAAGCCGTGATGTCGCGACTCTAATTATGGGCCAACTTCTCACAGTAAACCATGGAGGAAAAAGAGACAAACAAGTATACAACTTAAACTACTCATTTTAATGTGCTAGCTCAGAAATAAACAGCATAAGCATATCAGCAAGAGAAATCACAATCCATGGCATGACTGTTGAAAACAAACTCATCCATTCAACGTTCAAAAATGTACATAAAGGAACAAACAAAACTTATGCACTCAGTCACAAAGGAAGCAAGAAATATTCCTAGAGAAAAACTCAAACTATCGTCACGTAAGCCATAAGATAGAAATAAGAGAAATTAAGCAAATAATACAAATATTCATGACACAAAATCTGAAAATCGGAAGAAGAATAAAAGTTTAATGTGTGACCTTTTAAATGAACAGCAACTTCAATGGATTATCGTGTTGACCAGAATTACAATGAAAAAAATAACATCCAAACTAGAACTTGAGCAAAACCTCTGCGCAACAACAGAGAAAAGGGCCTCGATTCAAACGTAACAGCAAACTATGAGCGGAGCTCGAACCGACGATTGAAATCGACCCTCGAACAGAACTTCGGAGTTCAAACTCACTCCATGATTAGAAATGAAAAATCGAAATAAGAAGAAGATGATTGAAACAAATTTTGTTTTTCGTGATTTTTACTAGAAGCTAAAAAAAAGCAGAAAAGTTAGACCAAAATTCAAAAGCTCCTCAAACCCTAGAATTCTCTTAAATTTTCTGTCCAAAATTGTCCCTCCTCCCTAAAGTTCGAAAAATGAGAGTATTTTATCTCCAAACTCGAGGCTTCTTTGCCCCTATGAAACGATTTAAGTCCATAGATCTCTTTTAGATGGGCATATTTTTGACAAATGGAGGGCTAGGATCAAAAACCTTTAATTCTACGGCTCCCATTGATATTAAATTCGTCCAAAAAGAGAGTGAAAACGCGTAAAAAGATGGGCGATTAATATTATCTGTCCGAGGCTTGTTAGGATTTAGATGACGTGGTAAGAGAAGGGGACCATGAGATAACGTGGAGAAGAGAGGTCGTCAACTATGGCTTCTCTGGCGGGTTGATGCAGCGGCAGAGGTAGGAGGGATGAGTGATGTGGCTGATTGGTTTTAGATATAGGGTTAGGGTTTATTTTAGGTTTATATATTTACTCAAGACAAAACATGGGCCGTTTGATTAAATGATATGAAAGTTTGAGATTAACGGGGGATAATGGGGCGGATCTGGTGGAGCAGCGGGTTCAAGGGATTGAGTTAGGTCTTGTTGGGCAGATTTAAACTGCAGTTGGGCCGATGTAAATGCCCTGGCCCAGTTGTGATGAAGGACAATAGTATAACTTTATCTTTGAAAGGTGTATTTACCAATAGTATCTACATAGACATGCAGGTAAGGAGTGAGTTATACATAAATATAACCCACTAAGATCCTCGATCCGTCACTCTGAATACCTCTGGAACAAGTGTTAGAAAATACAAACACACAACGAGCACAAAAACAATATGCAGAGAAATTCTTTTATCATATAATTACTCTATAAGGTCCAAATAATTATTCAACAACAACACTATATATCTCAGCATAACTACACTAAGGACTTGTCATAAACGGCAGTGCAGGAAATTAACCAAACATCCCTACGAGTCCACGACATCATACACAATGCCCCAAATCTATCACGGTGGCATACACAATGCCCCAAATATATTACGGCGGCATACACAATGCCCTAAATCTATCACGACGGCATACACAATGCCCCCAAAATACTACGGCAGCGAAGAAAAAATTTCTAATGCCCAAAAGCCATAGCACGAGGCTACGCCACATCACACTACACGACAAACCACTTATTAAATAATTTCAGCTTTTTACAAAATAATATATATTTGCGGCTGGTCAAAGACCACTAATTCTTCCAAGCGCACGCTCGTCCCAACACATCGACCAAGCAGATAAAATATATTTTTAAAACGGGTTTTGGAAAAGCAAGCATCATAATTTAAAGTCTCACTTACCTCGCTAGCGACAAGTTTCCCAACCTCATGACCTCTAGCACACCAACCAAATGGTCTCCAATGACCTCAATCTATGCAAATAATAATTAACAATATCAATTATGCTAGTTGGGTCAAATATTACTATCCCAAACCTTCAATCTTAGAGTTGAATCTTAATACTCTACCTATCAAATACCATATTTTTAAAGGTAAAGACATAATCCAATATTTCAATCTAAACTCAATCTTTAATATATATATATATATCCAGTATACTAATACTCATGTCCAAAATAATAATCATAGAGTATAAAAAAATGATACCGTAGTTTATAAACCCAACAGTTTGGAAACCTTGGTAACTTAGTATTAGTTTACTAACTCACGTAGCCACTGTAATCTACATTATTATGTCTACTAATTATGGCATAAAAATTGATTCTATATCCCATACTGTCATAATTACTAATTGACCACAATCAATTGAAAAGGCATATCTTAAAATACAACCTAAGCATGCCCAAACGTCCTCAGTTTGCTTTCTTTGCCTTCTTTTCTAGCAAAACAAAGTGATATATATTGTATCTCTTTTTCCCGAAAAGTTTAAATAATATTCTTTTCTTGCTTTCGCGGATACAGTCCTTAGGTTTTCCCTGTAGGTTATTCTATTTGTGGACTAGCTTAATGAAACGTCACATATTCTTTATAAGTTCCCTAAGCCTCCTGAACGTGAATGGCAATGAAGTTTGGGCTTGGCCCACTAATATATCAAGGGACTGTCCGGTTCACTAAACTTTCACTATGCGTGGGTCCGAAAAAGGGACGAACCACAAGGGTCCACTGATATATCAATTTAGCTAATTGTCCAAAGTATTCAACTTATGCCTAATAGCTACTTTATTTCATGTCACATTCTCCATACCCCTTAATATTTAAATATAAATTTCAAAATTATAAATAAATAAATAAATAAATAAATATATATATATATATATATATATATATATATATATATATATATATATATATATAAAAGCACCCACATATAATATAAGTAATAATTATTTTTCTCTAGTAGTATACACTATGAAAAAAAATAAAAATAAGAAACAACTAAGAAAATAACTCAAGGGCTCTTTCTAACAACTCAAACTCACTTCCAAATATTCATTATAGTATTTCCATAAATTCTACTATCTCCAAGAATTCCATATGATTAAATCGAGCACCGATATAGTTCTAAAAAGAATCATAAAAAAATTTGTGGGCCCGTCACGCATTTATTGTCACGTTCACATCGATTGATACCTTTACGGTAATAATTTTGTCTTTTTTCAGACTTATTACATATTGCTATCACATTCTTTTAAGGGGAATGAAACAAATTCAATGGGACGAGTTTTCACTTCTTGTGCTCACAATCATAAATGAATGATCATGGCAAGATAAAGAAATTTTACCACTTCGGGTAGTTATAATTTCTTATAAACTCCATTAGAGTTATAATCAAAATTTATTGTCTTTGATTGTATTTAAAATCAAATTATAGAATTTCAAGAATTTAAAAGAGAAAAATAGGGTAAAAATACTTACCTTAAAGTCCAGATTTTATTCCCCAAGAAAGTTCATGAAATAAATCATTATGCTCAATATTATGTACAAGTTGAGCACCATGCACATATCCCAAAGCCTGGTTGACCGAAGCTGTGAGCACGTGATTTTTGCCATACCCAGAATACTCCTATAATGAAGTAAATAGATTTTTAATTATTATTCGCTATTTTTAGGAATTTTAATAGGTTTTTAATTACTTACATTTTCTTGCTTGTTTAATTTTTAATTAATTAAATCATGAAAAAAAAAAATCATGCTTTGCATTTAGGATTTGTTTTGTTTTATAAAAGTTGGAAAATCACGAAAAAGCAGTTCATTTTTACATTTTTCTTAATCTTTAAGCTTTAATTCTTAGAATTAAATGTTATTGTAATTTTTTATAATTAGTTAAGTAGCTTAAATTCACATTTACGTAATTTAGAATTTTTAGCTATTGGGACTTTTAATTTTAAAATAAAAAGAAAATTAAAAACAAAAAGAAATTGGATATAAAAACAAAAGAGGAACTCGGAATTGGGATTTTATTTTTAAATTTGGCAAGCCCAAAAAAAAGAATACCCGGCTAGCCCAGACCCAACTACCCCTTTAACCGAAACGACGTCGTTTTCTTAAGTTCAGATCTGAGCCGTTGATCCCAGGTGATCCAACGGCTCGCAACTGACCCCCCCTCGCCTATATAAGTGTCCGAATTTACCCCCTACCCCTCATTTCGTCTTCTCTAAACGACCCCTATCCCAAACCCTAATCCACCGCCCTAAATCCCACTGAAGAACACGGCGGCTTACCCCAAACCGCCCCCAAATCAACCCAAAATCCTACCCTAGGACCGCCGTCGTCCCCTCACCCCTAATCCCCACTCCGTTTCAGCCAAAACCCCCTGAAATCCTTGCAATTTCAGATCAAAAATAAAACCCTAAAAGTTTGAAACTTCCGAAATCAAAGTTTCTGAATCGATTAAAAGTCAAGATCGACTTTATCCGTGTGTTCTCAACAAGAACACACGGTTAAGGTCAACCTTGGCTGAAAAATTAAAACTTTGAAGATTTTTCAAGCCATTGTTAGTCCCTACAAGTCCAAGGTACTTTCCTTCTGTTCTCTTTCATTTTGTTTTAGTTTTATTTTTATTGTTATTTTTGTTTGTTCTCATCTTCTACCCTTTCTTTTAGTTTTCTAATTTTAATTTTTTCAATTTCTGTCAAAAATCCGTGTTTGCATGTTAAGATTTATGGTCTGTTTTTTTTTGTTCTCTGGTTTTGATGTTCCGTTGGGCTTAAATTGGCCGAGTCATCAAGACTCTGTGAAATGCCGCGGGTAAAAAATGTGTGTGTGTCTGAACTGGGCTTTTGAAAATCAAAGCCCTAGAAGGAAAAGGGTCGGAATTAGACTCAGTCGTATTTAGAATCGGGTCGACTCGACCCGTGAGGTTTACAAAATAAAATCAGGGTATTAAAGGGGTAATTTAGGTAATAGCTATGTAGGGAATCTGTCAGTAACAAACTAACAGATTATGAAGCTTCTAGAGAGGCCTTAAAATGCAATAAGACAAGTAAAATTAGGATAAATGCTGGGCCAAAAGAGGTAATTTCAGAAGTTTGTAACTGGAATGGATAGCTGTCCAAAAGTTTGTTAAGAAAAGATGCTGATTTTCCTTATTTTAAGATGGGGTGCATGTGAAATGATTCTTAGATTTTTTTTCTTTATAAAAGAAAAGCTCTCATTCTGCATGAAAAAAAAAGGAGGCGGAATGAGCACTCACTCTCCCATATCCAAAATCCTCTGCATAAAAATTTCACATACTTATTCTCTCATCTTCACTCATTCTCACAAGCAGAAAACACTCTGAAATTCAAAGCTAGATAAAAAAGAACCAAAAAAAGATAGAACAAAAATTCGGAAAAAAAAAAAGTAGCAGAGTTTTAGCCTTTATTTGGCCATCGAATTGCTGCTTGCTGCTACTATATGTAGCTGAATTTTCTTCAATCCAGACCTATATTTGGTCACTATTCTGCTGCTAGCTAGTTGCTGAGTTGTTGTTGTTCCTTGCTGCTGGATCTTGCCTTTCATTTCTGACTTGCATCTTGTCAAGTTTTTCTACTAACTTCTGCTTCTAGGTATGTAGAAGCTCTATCTGTAATTCTTCTTTGAATTTATAAATGATAAGTAAACTGTTGAGTTCATGATCCTGTCCTAATCCCTTTACTCGAAAGGTTTAGCTATCAGATCTGTTCATTTTGTTCTGTTAATGAACTATATGTTTAAGCTAAAATCTAAGTGAAATTGCCTGCTACTTCAAAGACTTCATTTGTTGATTCACTGTTTATGTCAATCATTACTTAATTATGTTTAAATGCTATATTAAATGGCTTGGATCCATGCATTAACTTAGTGTTCTGGAGCATTTTGTAACTCTTTGGACCAATTAGTTTTCCTAAGTTCCCTTTTTTAACATCTGGACAGTGTTTCTCCATGAACAAATAGATAGAATGATATTAATAGTGAGACATGATAACATGTTCTTTAATTTGGTCTATTAATAAATTTAAAGGTTCTTTACATTATGCTTGGTTAAAGAGTGTCACTAAACCTCAATCCTGCTGTGACTTCATTCGAGTTTCATTAAAATAATTCACAGTAATTTGGGATTTATAGACTCGAGTGTATTGAGTATGTTGTTGGGCTCTAGCTCGTCTCTTTGAATGCTACGTGTGTGCATGGAAATTACCAAGTCTTATAGGATTTTGGCTATTTAGCATGTGTTTGTTTAAATTTATTTTATGATGATTGCTGTGATGATATAATGGACTACATGAACTATTATGGCTCGCGAGATAAGATTTTACTCGCTTCCATTTAACGCCAATTTGTTCTTATATTGCTTGCTTTCTTTCTGGATTATATACAAATAATTTGTGACTATGGTACGGTTTCCGTGACATAGTGACGATGCCAAGTTCGGGGGTGCCTTTCAGGTAACCCGATTTTAACAACTTCAAATAATAAAAGTTTTAGCAATAATTTGAGGTGCGTCGTGCCGGATAAAATTTCAAAATGCATGGCTCTCATTAATCAATATTAAAATCATTAGAAAACCGAGGTGTGCTATTGAGTGAATTTCCATGGCCCTCGAAAAGTTAAAAACGCGTAGTTGCTTTAGGCGCGATATTTTTGATAATTCACTTTCCTAAATTGGGGTTCGCATTTATGCGACCCAAATCCAAATCTCAATGTTAAATAAAATGTGTTACGGATTACGGGTGCATTTACGTGACGTGGTTCATGACATATTTTAAATAACGTTGTCATTCTCCAATAATTAAACAAAAGTGGTTAAATATAAAAATGTACCATAGGCTCGAAACATGTATTAAAATCAGATGATAAGCCGATTATAATAGTTGAGCAACCGTGCTAGAACCACGGAATCTGAGGGTGCCTAACACCTTCCCTCGGGTTAACAGAATTCCTTACTTAAAATTTCTGGTTCGCAGACTTCACAAGGAAAGTCAAAATTTTCCTCGATTTGGGATTTTAAAAATAAATCGGTGACTTGGAACACCAATCAAAATATTCTAAGTGGCGACTTTGAAGAAATTAAATAAATAATCCCATTTCGAATAATGTCACTTTAATTGGAAAAACTCTCTTATATACTCCTCGGGGGGTGTACGAAAGGAGGTGTGACAGCTCTGGCGACTCTGCTGGGGATCGAACCCAGAATCTCTGGTTCAGGGTCCAAGAATTCGAGCTTAGAATAACTGTTATGCTTGGCTTTTATTATTGTCTGATTTTATTACATGTTGAGCCTAATGTGCTAAATGCCGCCTTTTACCGCTTTGATATTATTTGAACTGTATATAAAACTGTTACGAACCCTTCTCTTCTCATCTTCGGGGATGAGCATGCTGGCCGTGACTCCCTATTCTGTTAGTGTCATACCTCAAATAAGAAAGAGGCCGGATAAGTTACAAAGCCGGGTGGCCTTTTGGTGCCCTGTATATAGCCCCCTCCTCGGCTCGAGTTGTCCGCTCGGGTACACAAGTCTAGAACAATACCCAGGTTTTCAGCTTAGAATAACATAACCTCATGCCGGATCCCTAGTAGGAACGTTTATTTGCATCATATGGATTTGACTTTGGGGACTCAACACAGGGGTTGAGTCCGTCTAGGACAGGTGACCCCAAAATCAAAGAATATCTTGACGCATACTTTACGTGCTACTTGTGCATTTATTTATCTCGGTTTGCGTGTTGACCGGCTGTTAGAATAAAATAAAAAAAAAATGAAATTAAGGTATGAGAAAATTGAGAGTCGATTACAAGTTTTTCAAAAAAACCTGGTGTCCAAAATAAGCCGAAATTCTGCCGAAATTTTGAAAAAAAAAAAAAAGAAAATATAGAAAATGAAAAAAAAATTGATTTCAAAATCAAGAAAAAAAAAAAAGAAAATGCAAAAAAAGGGGAAAACAAAAATCGAAAAAAAAAAGAAAAAAATCAAAAAAGGATTTTTTTAAAAATTGGAGTCCAAAATATTTTGCTTTTTTAAATAAATAAAAAACTCTAAATATTTTCTTTCTTGCTTTTGAAAGCTCAAAAATATTTTTTCTTTCTTGCTTTTTGTAAATAAACGAAAAGATTCAAAAATATTTTCTTTCTTTTGTACCTAAAAGCTCAAAAAATATTTTCTTACTTTTTCTAAATAAATAAAAAGCTCAAAATATTCTTTTACTTGCTTTTGTAAATAAAATAAAGTTAAAAAATATTTGCTTTTAAAGACTTCAAAAAACCCGCAACGTGCGATTACCTATGTGTTATTTGCTTCAAACTAACCAGTTTGCTGTTAAGTTCAGGTTTTACAAGTAAGGTGATTGGTTTTGTGGTAATCTGGCTTCGCATCCATACTTCACGAGGTCAAAAGGAAGTGTCGAAATGTCTTCTGAAATAACTCTGCCGACAGTTCCTATTGTGGAGGAAAATCCGATCTCAGGCATCCTAGTTTCAGAATCGGCAGCTGCCGAAGAAACTAGATTGCTGCGTCTCCGCATGATGGAAATGTGGGACGCCTGGACAAACGGAAAAGAACCACCAAATGCAATTCCTGGATTTCCCGAGCTCTTTCCCAGCGCAAGTGGGATTTCTGACATCCCCATAAGCTATCCACTGCTATACCCTACCATTTCTTCTAACTTTGTGGGAACACCTTCTGAGGATAGCCCCCAGATGTTAGTTTCAGGTGCATCTTCAAACATATTTACTGCGCCACCTTGCTCAGCTACGGCACAACCTACTTTGCCCAGGCCTAGCTTCAATCCCTCCCCTTTCACCTATCAAGCACAGCTTCTCCCAATGGAACCAGCCCAGTTCGCTGCTAATGCTTATCCTCAGCTGCCTAGGTAGGAGTTTACCTCAGGGCAAGAGAAAAATGCAAAAACTCTCTAGCAAGAAGAAATCACAAGAAAGATGAGAAGCCTCAAACAGAGTCTCAAAAACATACAGGGTTTGAGCGGATAGAAAAGTGTGTCATACGCCGACTTGTGTATGTTCCCTCATGTACATCTACCATTGGGTTTTAAGACCCCAAAGTTCGAGAAATATGACGGACATGGGGATCCCATTGCCAACCTCAAAAGATATTGCAACCAATTGTGGGGAGCGGGTGGAAAGGAAAAACTCCTCATGGCTTACTTTGGTGAGAGTTTGGTCGGTATTGCTTCTGAGTGGTACATGGACCAAGATATATCCCGTTGGCATACCTGGGATGACTTGGCAAGGGATTTTTTCAGGCAGTTTCAGTACAATATTGACATTGCTCCAGAGAGAAATTCATTGGCAAATTTAAAGAAGAAATCCTCTGAAATTCCCGTCAAGTGGCACGAGCAAGCATCGAGGGTGAAACCTCCAATGGATGAGATTGAAATGGTCACAGTCTTCCTCCAAGCTCATGAAGCTGATTATTACCAAAACATGATGTCTGCAATGGGGAAGCCATTCGCCGAAGCCATCAAAATTGGAGAAATGGTCGAGAATGGTCTGAAAACAGGGCGGATCTTGAGTCAATCTGCCATAAGAGCGACCTCCCAAGCCATCCAAGGCGGGTCTGGAGGATTAGCAAATCGAAAGAAAAAAGAAGAATCATCGATGGCAACATCAAGTGCAAGAAAACCCCGTCCACCCAGACCTCTTTTCTCTAAGAGAACCCCACAGCACTACTATCCTCACCAAGACATAGCCTATGCTCCTCAGCCGTATGCAGTGATGAATGCCAAGCCATATGGTAGGCCACAACAACAATTCAACCAAAACAGAGCTCTACCTCCCAGAAATCAACCTCCTTACCAAGCCTACTACAATCCCCGACCTCCACAGAACAATTCCCGTGCCCAGGAACCGCCAAGGAAAACAAACTTCACACCTATTGGCGAGTCATATTCGAGTTTGTTCCCAAAGTTAGTTCAAATGGGTTTGCTACAACCTGTACCCCCAAATAGGCAAAACCCCGAGTCACCCTCTTACCAACGGGGCACCCGGTGTGCATATCACTCAGGAGCAGAGGGACATGATACAGAGAATTGCTGGACTTTGAAAAGATTTGTGGAAGATTGATAGAACAGAAAAGAATAGTGCTGAGGGACGAAAATATTCCCAATGTAACTAACAACCCACTACCGGCTCACAACAATGGGCCGGTCATCAGAATGATTTGTGAAGATAGTGAGTTTGACCTAGCCTTGAAAGCCACTATTACCATAGCCGACATAGAAAAGAAGCCAAAGGCTGTCCCAAAACAGGACAAAACAGAGAAGAAGAGCAAAACCGTCCCTCAGAAGGCGGAAGAGAAAGTAAAAGTCGAAACCGGGGCAATACCCCCCAAAGATGCCGTTCTTTATGTCCCTCGAGGGCGCAAGAAAGAACAAATGCCATTGAGTCCTCCTAAGAGGTTGGAATTAAACAAGCAACCTCAAATGTATGTGCCAAAAGGGGCCTATGTGGTGCGGGGACCGGTATGTCCACCAAGGCTGAATGAGCCCCTGGTTATCGGTCGCGCGCCACAAAGGCCTATGACAGACCCCACTGTTGTGCCATGGAACTACAACAAGTCGGTAGTGACATACAGAGGCAAAGAGATCTCAGGGGAAATTCAGGAAGATAATTCGGCTGGGAGGTATCTCAATCTGGAGGAAGTAAATAATGCCACAAAGAAGCGCTTCCCATCTAAGAAGCCAGTAGGCCCTGAAGAAGCAGAGGCATTCTTTCAGAAAATGAAAATGGCAGACTATAAAGTAATTGAACAACTTCGAAAGTCTCCCGCTCAAGTCTCTCTTTTATCTCTGTTGATGAGCTCAACTGAGCATCAAAAGGTGTTAACCAAAACTCTTAATGAAGCATATGTGCCCATTGAAACTATGGTGGAAGAAATATTCTTCGCAATCAATCAAATTTCCTTCAGCAGGAATGATTTGCCCCCGGAAGGGGCCGCACACAATAAAGCCCTTCATCTGACAGTCAAATGCGAAGGATATTACATAAAAAGAGTCATGTTGGACGGCGATTCTAGGGTAGATATCTGCTCACTCTCAACCTTGCAACATATGGAAATCTGCACTAAGAAAATCATACCTAACGATGTGTGCGTGCGTGCCTTTGACGGCATAAAGAGGGATGCAATCGGAGAAATTGACCTGGTCCTGACTATTGGTCCAGTCGACTTCGAAGTGACCTTCCAGGTTCTGGACATAGATACTTCCTATAATTTTCTCTTACGAAGGCCGTGGATTCACGCGGCAGGAGCCGTGCCTTCTACTCTCCACCAGATGGTGAAATTTGAACATGAAAACCAGGAGATTGTGGTTCACGGAGAAGATGAGCAATCAATTTATCGGGATCCATCAGTCCCATGTCTTGAAGCAAGGGAGGGAAGTGAACACATAGTCTACCAAGCCTTTGAAATTGTGGTCGTGGACCAATGCGAAGAAGGAAACCCTTGCCCTCAACCCTTCCTTTCAAATGCATCAATCATGGTAGCCAAAGAAATGATCAAACATGGTTACTAACCTGGGAAAGGGCTCGGGAAATCACTGCAAGGAACAGCTGAACCAATCACCATGACTGGCAGCGAGGGGTTCTTTGGGTTAGGCTTCCGACCCACGCCAGTTGATGTAAAATGGGCAAAGAAAAGAAAGAATGATGGTTGGGTCTTGACTTAGCCGATTTCGCAGCCGTATAAAACATTTGTCAAGCCTAAGTACAGTGAAGAGGATGAACATGAAGCCTTTACGGCCGAAGAAATTGAAAAGATTTGTGGGGCTATGAAACAGATGATGTATGAAACCTACATGGTCCAGCCAGGGGAAGGCTCAAGCACCGCTGAGGTGCTATACATGGGACCCAAGGACAAGCTACAAAATTGGAAGGCTATGCCATTCCCAATCAGGCGGGAGTCCCGGTAGACCTGTCTTGCCACTTTTTCTGCATCACGAGTTATTTCAGGGTGTAACTCGGATGTTTTGTTTTTTAGTTTCCTGTCCTTAATTTCTTGTCTTTTAATTCCCAGTGTAAACCCTTTTATCTTCAAAATTCATGAAAAGAAATCAATATTTCATCGTTCATCTCTTCTGATTTTGTTATTTTATTTTTCTTTCTTTTTTTTCAGTTCTAATAATGCGGCTTTAAATAATATGACATGCTTTCAGACTTCATGCGCAGATCCAAACACGCTGTCTAACTGTGAAGTAATGAACCAAGAACCAGAATATGATGAAGAAGAGGCTTTTAAGGAAATAAATCGAGAATTGGAACAATTTGAGAATAAACCTAAGCCGAACTTAAATGATACCGAGCCGGTTAATTTAGGTAGTTCTGAAGAAGTCGGGGAAACTAAGATAAGCGTTCACACAGATGAGAAAACCCGAGATGCACTAATCCAACTCTTGTTTGAGTTCAAAGATGTGTTTGCTTGGTCGTATGATGACATGCCTGGACTCAGTGTTGATATGGTGGTTCATAAGTTACCAACTTACCCTGATTATCCCCCTGTCTAGCAAAAGCAAAGAAACTTTAAAACTGATATCAGTGACAAGATCAAAGAAGAGGTCACAAAACAGCTGAAAGCAGGAGTGATCCGGGTAGTTCGATACACCACGTGGCTAGCCAATGTAGTCCCAGTACCAAAGAAAGATAGAAAACCCCGAGTGTGTGTGGATTACAGAGATCTAAACAAAGCAAGTCCCAAGGATAATTTTCCTTTGCCAAATATCCATATCCTTGTTGATAATTGTGCCAAACATGAGATACAATCCTTTGTGGACTGTTACGCGGGATATCACTGAAAAGACAGCCTTTACCACACCTTGGGACACATACTGTTACAGGGTCATGCCATTCGGATTGAAGAACGCCGGGGCAACCTACATGAGGGCCATGACTACCATTTTTCATGACATGATGCATCAAGAGACAGAGGTGTACGTTCGAGATCTGAGGAAATTCTTTGAACGGCTGCGCAAATATGACTTGAAGCTTACCCAGCCAAATGTGCATTTGGAGTCCCATCGGCCAAGCTCTTGGGATTCATAGTCAGCCGAAGAGGCATTGAGCTAGATCCAACAAAGATAAAGTCTATTCGGGATCTACCCCCTCCAAGAACCAAGAAAGATGTTATGAGTTTGTTGGGAAGATTGAACTACATCAGCCGGTTCATCGCTCAATTGACTTCCACATGTGAACCCATATTCAAGTTATTAAAGAAAGATGCGGCAATCAAATGGACGGACGAGTGCCAAGAGGCTTTTGATAAAATCAAAAAGTATCTGTCAAATCCGCCAGTGTTGGTCCCACCTGAATCAAGGAGACCTCTGTTCTTGTATCTGACAGTCTTGGAAAATTCTGTCGGCTATGTCCTCGGGCAACATGATGTGACCGGAAAGAGAGAATAGGCCATTTACTATCTGAGCAAGAAGTTCACCAGTTATGAGGCCAAGTACACTCTGTTGGAAAGAACTTGCTGCGCTTTAACTTGGGTCACCCAGAAGTTGAGGCATTATTTGCAAGCATACACCACCTACCTCATAGCCAGGTTGGATCCTTTAAAGTACATATTCTAGAAGCCAATGCCCACCGGGATGTTAGCAAAGTGGCAGATCATTCTCACAGAATTTGACATAGTTTATGTCACTCGAATAGCAATGAAAGCCCAGGCGTTAGTAGATCTTCTGGCTGAAAATCCAGTCGATGATGAGTACCAACCTTTGAACACTTACTTCCCGGACAAGGAGGTAAATTCAATTGAGGAAATATCCGAAGACACCAATACTTGGAAAATGTTCTTCGATGGAGCGGTAAACGCAAAAGGTGTTGGAATTGGGACAATCTTGATCTCACCTGATGGTCAGCATTATCCGGCCACAGCTAAGATTCGGTTTTTCTGCACAAACAACACCGCCGAGTATGAAGCCTGCATTATGGGTATGAACATGGCAATCGCCCAAGATGTCGATAAATTATTAATCATGGGAGACTCGGACCTGATTATCCGACAAGCTCCAGGAGAATAGGAGACCCGAGATGTCAAGCTTATTCCTTATAGGCAACATGTGGAAGATTTGAGCAGACGATTCAAGTCAATAGAGTTCAGGTACAATCCACGTTGTCACAACGAATTAGCTGATGCACTTGCTACTTTGGCCTCGATGCTGCCATACCCAGGCAATGCCCACATTGATCCTTTGGAGATCCAAATCCGTGAAAGGCATGGCTATTGTAATATGGTTGAAGCAGAACCAAGTGTTCAACCATGATATCATGACATCAAGAGATTTCTGAAAACTAAAGAATACCCGGAACAAGCCAGCAGAGACCAAAAGAGAATCATTAGACGACATGCAAGTGGTTTCTTTTTGAGAGGTGATATCTTATACAAAAGGACTCCGGATCTTAACCTGTTAAGATGTGTTGATGCCAAAGAGGCTGGAAAAATCATGCACGAAGTGCACGCAGGAGTGTGCGGACCCCACATGATTGCTTCAATTTTGTTCGGAAATGTCACCAGTGTAAGGTGCACGGCGATTTGATTCATGAACCTCCCACAAAACTACATCCCATGTCATCACCTTGGCCATTTGTTGCCTGGGGCATAGACGTCATTGGGCCGATCGAGCCTAAAGCCTCAAACGGGGACAGATTCATATTGGTCGCCATCGACTACTTCACGAAATGGGTTGAAGCAATTACTCTCAAATCTGTTACCAAGAAAGCTGTGGTGGATTTTGTGCATTCCAATCTTATCTGCCATTTTGGTATCCCTGCGACCATCATCACAGATAATGCTGTAAACCTGAATAGTCATTTGATGAGAGAAATATGCGAACAATTCAAGATAACGCATAGAAACTCTACTCCATATCGGCTTAAAGCCAATGGTGTCGTGGAAGCAGCAAACAAGAACATCAAAAAGATTTTGAGCAAAATGATTCAAAGCTCCAGGCCGTGGCATGAAAAGTTGCCGTTTGCATTGTTAGGGTATCGCACTACTGTGCGCACATCGATCGGAGCAACCCCATATCTTTTAGTTTATGGCACTGAAGCCGTAATACCTGCCGAAGTTGAAATTCCTTCCCTCTGGATCATTGTTGAAGCTGAAATTGAAGACAGTGAGTGGGTCAAAACCGCCTGGAACAGTTAACCCTGATTGATGAAAATCGAATGGCCGCAGTCTGCCACGGACAATTGTACCAACAAAGAATGGCCCGTGCCTACAACAAGAAAGTACGACCCAGAAATTTTGAAGTGGGGCAACTTGTTTTAAGGCATATTCTTCCCCATCATCAGGAAGCAAAAGGAAAATTCGCTCCTAATTGGAAAGGCCCATATATCATCAGAAAGATATTGCCAAGAGGAGCACTGTACTTGGGAGACATTGAAGGAAATGATCCCGAAGCAGCAGTGAATGCGGATGCAGTCAAAAGGTACTATGTGTAATCTTTATGCAATGATAACATTATCCAATTGGGATGACGAAGGCTTTCATTCTCGCTACCCCAAACACTCTACTCCTTTGCTAACCCTTTGAGCCGGTTATTCTTCTTTGATTACCCTCTTTGGAACTCAAAAGCATCACTGGAAAGTTTAGTTGAAAAAAAAGAGAAAAAAAAAGAAAAAAAAAAGAAAAAGAAAAGAAAAGAAAATAAAAAAAACAACAAATTGGGTCAGTAATTTCTGATACAAAGTACTGATCAATAGCGTGTTTAGTGGCCACGTGTGAACCAAACCGACCCCACTGCCTCTTTGTTTATATCGACTGATAAAAGAGGAGCGTTTCATCTTCTCTGTTTTATCTCCCCGTGATGAAACTCTGAGCAGTCATGGATCCAATGATCTCTCCCCAGCCTTTAGCTGTGGGAGAGAAAACTCAGAAAATCGATGAATTTCCCAAGTCGTCATATGCGTCACAGCTTCAATCAAAACAACCAGATGCAAAAATGTCGAAACTGGAATTATGTCTAGTAACGTTTGAACATGGTGAAGCTACCATAGAATTCACCATGGATGAAGTTAATAGCTTTACGAGGGAAGAAGGACTACACCAAGCGGTAATCATGAAGTTTTCCTACGGAAAACCAAACCTCCAATTGATTCGAAGGATCTTCCAGTCGCAATTTGACATTCAAAGTGGATTTAATGTTGGGCAACTGAAGTATCGGCACTTGTTGGTCAAATTCGACCTTTATGCTGATTTTGTTAAATTTTTGTCGCATTCAACTGGTGTGCTAAAAGCCAATGGCAATGAATTCTTCTTTAGAACGTTTCCGTGGACAATGACATTTAATCCGAAGGAGGAAACGTCCATGGCGGTAGTTTGGATATCAATGCCAGGTCTGCCCCCAAATTTGTTTGCAAAAAGTCAGTCATGTCTATTGCATCAGCAGTGGGCAAACCTCTTGCAGTCGACAAGGCGACAAATGACAGGACAAGACCTAGCACTGCTAGGGTCAAGGTATTGATCGATTTGTTAGATGATCACCCAAACAAAGTTAGGTTGCGCATCATCGACAAAAATACCGGGAAATTCATTGTGTTTTACCAGGATATTGTCTATGACAACTTATCAAAGTACTGCACATTATGTAAACATCAAGGTCATGAAGAATCAGTTTGTCGTCTTTCATAAGATAAACCTGGACATGATGCAGTTGCAGCAGTAAAACAAAAAAAGGCAGGAACTCAAGAGAGGCCAATTTATCGCAGGCTGCCAATAAACAAAATGGAGCAGTTTAAAGGAGATGCGAGAGATATCTTGAATGCTAAAAAGACTGCTGATCAAGTGGAAATACCTGGAAAAAATATGGAGCATGAGGTTCAGCAATTAACAAAGGAGGCAAGACAACTAAGAGTGGCAAAAAATGTTGTGCAAATACTTACTAAGGGAGCTGGTAATACACTGCATCAGAAAATGACTAAAGAAATAGGTGAGTCGTCTGGTGTACATACTGCTGAGGAAGCTGTTGAAAATAGCAATAGGTTTGCTATTCTGGAGTTGCAAGAAACTGATGATATTGAAAATAATCAGCTGGTGCTGAGGGAAGAAAATGATGCTCGAAACATCATGCAGTCTAATGGTTCAACAGCAAAACAAGTTGCTGAATCTGGAAAAAATGACAGGGCAGTGATACTGAACCATTCCCTTAACAATTCAACAACAATAGCAACAAGAAATAATTCTGGCAAGAGGAAAGAAAATGAAGATACTACACATTGGGTTCAGAGAACTTTCAATCCAATGTTGGTAGACACTAACACCTCTTGCCAGGACATACCTTCACAAGACACTTGTGTAGACCGACATCTGGCTAACAATGCAGAGAAATCGACAACAAAAGGGATGGATAGTACAATTAGAAGTGGAGGAAATCAATTGGCAGAACAAATACTAGATGACTCTGAGGATGGAGAAAAGCATGAAGACATAACAAATGACAAAGAGGCTGATGAGGAAATAGCGGCTAAGGGCCAGTCGAACAAATGTACGATTGACAAAACATCAGATAATCGAGTCCAACTCGATTCCACCAGCTCTCGAGAACAACTCGAAGACACATCGAGTCAACCACTGGTTGAGAACAAGTCTGGCACTCCCCAACAATGTTTAGTTGTAGCAGAATCCAGAGAATTAATAGCCACAGTTGATGGAGTATCAATGTATCTTCAAGATCGAAATGAGGCAGAGCTGCATTTACATGGTGAGTCGAGCAAGGAAAAAGGAATGCAACTACAAATTAATGTACCATTGAAGAGCCCGAGGCAAACACTACATGATATTGTTACGCATAATGTGGAACCGACTGGTAACTTTTGCATAGAAATGCAGCAAATGGAGGAAGAGGCAGATGATGAATCCACGGCAGCTAACTTCAAGAAGATAGCCAGGGAAGCAGACATATCACCAACAGCTATTCCTAAAGAAATGAAGAAGAACAAAAAATCACAGCAGAAGGGTCAGGTCCAACCTGCAAGAATTCTGCCCAAAAGAGCAACCTCCCATAATAAATGATGATGAAGGTCCTTATTTGGAACATTAGGTCTGTTAATACAGAACAAGCCTTCCCAAGAGTGATTAATATGCATCGAGAACATAATTTTTCTGTTGTTGCACTGATGGAGCCATTTCAAAAAGCTGGGCATATACAACAATACAAGAGCAGATTGCATATGGAACAAGCATATTCCAACATCAATGGCAAAATATGGTTGTTTTTAATGCAAATATTAAATGGCAACTAGTGATGGACACGGAACAGCAGGTCACAATTAAATTTCTACAACAAGATTGTCAGAGGCAAATTATCATGACTTTCGTCTATGCTAAATGTGATGCTTTGGAAAGACTGGAACTGTGGGATAATCTGTACTACCTGGCCAGTGACATGGACTGTCCTTGGATGGTCGGAGGTGATTTTAATGTGCTTTTAAATGAAGAAGAGAAGATAGGAGGACGACCCGTCTTTCCACCAGAGTATGAAGATTTTGCATTATGCGTTAACTCATGTGGCTTGTTCGATCAAGGCTATAAGGGTAGCCCATTTACATGGTGGAATGGGAGATCAAATTCGGAGTGTATCTTTAAAAGGATAGACAGGATCTTAGTCAATTCAGATTTTCAAAATCTTTTTCCAACTGTTGATATTGAACACCTCATCAGAACGGGCTCGGATCATGCTCCATTACTCATGAGCTGTGGTGAACAGGCTACAGTTGTGAAACCTTTCAGATTTTTGAATTTCTGGACAAAAAATCCTGCTTTCTTAGATGTGGTGCGACAACATTGGACAGCAGATTTCTTTGGCGATCCATTTCTTATGTTTAAACAAAAACTTAAGAAAGTTAAGATCGCATTATCTAAGTGGAGCAGAGACACATTTGGTGATATATTCAAATAGCTGGCCATACTTGAAGACATTGTCAAAGTGAAGGAGATGCTGTTCGAGGAAGATCCGTCAAGAGAAAATAGAACTGTCCTTCAAAAAGCTCAAGCTGAACTCAAGAGATATCTTAGCATCGAGGAACAATATTGGAAACAAAAAGCTGGAATGACATGGTTTGAGGAAGGCGATAGAAATACAAGATTCTTCCATAATCTTGTAAATGGGAAAAGGCAGAAACTTCAAATAAAAAGGATTCAAATGGATAATGGTGACTGGATTGAGGACCAAGAACAATTAGCAAAAGCAGCAGTTGAATTTTTCCAACAACAGTTTACAGAGGAAGTCAGATGTACAGATTTTTCAATGCTCGATAGTGTGCCATCGATGGTGTCAATGGAGCAGAACTTGGAATTATGCAGATATCCATCCATGGAAGAAGTCAAGGCTGCTGTTTTCGACCTGAGTCATGAGAGTGCCAGCGGACCAGATGGGTTCACTGGACTTTTTTACCAAGTATGCTGGGATATTATTAAATTCGATATACACAGTATGGTGTTACATTTTTTTGGAGGAGCTCCATTCCCTAAATCGATGACTCATGCCAATTTGGTCATGCTGCCTAAGAAATCAACAGTGCAAACATTCTCTGATTTGAGACCTCTTAGTCTGAGTAATTTCATTAATAAAGTCTTCTCGCGAGTGATTCATGATCGATTACAAGGATTCCTTTCTAGCTATATATCGCAAAATCAATCTGGCTTTGTAAAGGACAGGAGCATTTTTGAGAATATATTACTCACACAGGAGATTGTTACAGATATAAGGAAGAGAGGAAAGCCAGCAAATGTATTGATCAAGCTCGACATGGCAAAGGCTTATGATAGAGTCTCTTGGAAATATTTACTGCATGTACTGAGAAAGATGGGATTTGCTGAGCATTTCATAACTCTGATTTGGAATTTACTGTCAAATAATTGGTACTCAGTTTTAGTCAATGGACAATCGACAGGTTTCTTCAAATCAACTAGAGGGGTGAAACAAGGAGATCCTCTGTCGCCGGCTTTATTCATACTTTCTGCTGAAGTGCTTTCGAGATCATTGAATAAGCTATATGATGACAGATCTTTTGTTGGTTTTGGAATGCCAAAGTGGACTGACCCTTTGAATCACTTGGCATATGCCGACGATACAATTATTTTCGCATCGGCACATGCCCAATCATTAAACAAAATAATGGCAGTATTGCGAGGATATGAGAGGGTGTCAGGACAGCAAATCAACAACGCTAATGTTATAACCCATATTTGTACGTGTTAGATTACACCGTAAGATAGTCTACCTAGGTTCGAGGAGAGAAATACCTTTGAGACAATAAGAGTTTAGTCCTATTGGTCTTAAACGATGCAAAGGTGTATAAGGGTGGTTAACAAGTATTAGAGGATAAATGAGTTAAGGATGTTGTAACTCGCGTTTTTGGGAAAAATCGAGAGGTGGTTAACATTACCAAGATGTCATGTTTTAAGGTATTTGAATGATATAATATCCGTTTCATAAGTCTTGAAGTCAAAAGAGTTATGAAACAAAAGTCGACAAAAGTGTCCTAACTTAGGTTCACAATTCTACTTAAACGATAGGTCAAATGTTTTTGAGCTTTTCTCCCAATTTACAAGGAATTACGGGGTGATCTACCTACCAAATTAAAGGTCTATGAGTCTAGTTTCCAATGATTCAAACCATTTGTCAATATGATCTTGGAGTATTGAGATAATTATATTTCCGTAGAACTGCGCAGGCTGGTAGGTGACAAGTAGGTGCATCACCTACTTGCCAAAATTAAGGGCTAAAAGTTAAAAGCCCCAAGTCGGTCAAGAGAGGGCTTTTAAAAGATTCTAAAGCCAGATAATTCACTATTATTTCACAGCTTCAAAACCTAAAAGAACCCCTGAAACCCCTCCCCAAAATAATCCCACACAAACCCTAATCTATTTTCCCCTCTTTCAAGTTCTAGTTGAAGGTAAACCCTAGAGTTTGAGGAACCAAAGCAAGGGCTGAGTTATCTAACAAGTAAGGTGAGTTTACTGCTCTATTTAATACATTTTTTCTACTGTTAAGACTTGGTAATTCGTTCTATGTGTGTAAGAACTCACGGGACGGTGATCGGAAGCCGTGAGTTCGAGTTATTCACTTGTAGCGGACTGTTTTGTGAACTGTTTTGTGTTGCTGTAAAGCTGCGTGTTATACTACTGATTTGTGGAGTTTTGGATGGGGAAGGGTGTGGAGAAACACCATATAT
>MCJB01042303.1:0-16532 GCA_002018475.1 Nicotiana obtusifolia
TTTTTTTTTTTTTTTTTTTTTTTGGTAACTCATTTTCTTTTCTTGTTTGGAGATTGAAGCAAGACAAAAATTGGCCATGCGTGCATATTATATACTTCTTTTGCTGATTCGGCATATTTGTTGAAGTTTTCTTATGGATGGATACTGAAGGTGATTGTGATACTACTAGAAAAAGAAATACATAAAAAGATGATGAGGTTCAACAATAAATTTCTTCTATTTATAAGGGAAAAAGCTAGTTATGTCTAGTCTTGCGGATTAATGAGCAAATGCCTGAGCTAATTTGCCCGTCAGTCTGCCATATATCAAACCGATAAGATCCTTCGTATGTTTCTGTGATGTTAGCGTAGTAATACAAAATTTGAGGTTTTGGAACTGCTCTTCTACTTTTATGGCTCAAATAATGAAGAGTCCATATTGATTGAAAATCTGACAAAGGCGAGTATCCTACCTATGATTTCTAAAGGCCCGTTTGGAGTCAAAAAGTCCAATGATGCCTTTAGACTTTGATTTTACAAATAAACAACTTTGCCTTTCTTCCGAGCAAGTTGAGTTATCTATAGGATTCCTCACTAATTAGTTTCTCTAGCATCAGAACTTTTCTATATCTCTTTTCCGACAAAAATCTATCAAGTTTACAAGTGGAAATGCAGCAAAATCAGTCACCGCTAGGCAACTAGGATGTTCCTTCTTATTTTATGAAGGAAAATATATTATATATGGCAAAAAATATGGAGGAATAATAGATTGCAACAAGCACAGTGCTAAGTCTAATACCATAAAAAATGGAATTTATTGAACTAAGGGCAGTTTGAATGTCCCCATGACAAACCGAGAAGACTGTGCTGGCTATTCGATGAGAACCACTGAGGCTATTGCCATGAAGTTTGCAGCCTTTGTAATTTCCCTGTCTAGAAGGTTCTGCTTATAATTTACATTCGGAAGAGCCTAAGTTTGTAGAAATTTGCTCCATGGCGCCAGGTAGTTCCTGAGATCAGATGTAGCCACTAAATCAGGAAAAGTAATTATCGCGTAAATCCTAGACTCACACTTCACTATGCTAAATAAACAAGTGTAAGCTCTGGAAGATAACTGCGAAAAGCCTCACCTGATGAATTCTGATTCTGGAAGCAATGGTGAGTCAAAATATTGGTTTTGGAACATGATATCGAGCAACCATTTTAGCTGCTACCAAACCAGCAGCCAAAGCCACCCCAAATAGAGCATGGAGTCTCACACAGTAATACTTTGCCATAAAGATCTTTGCTTTGTCCTATAAAAATGAAGTTTAAAATCCATGACCCGAATGAACATTGATTGCCCAAAAAGAGAGCAAAGTAGATTAAGTCAAGAGGATATACATTTGCACATTATATTTTTCTTACACTACCCCAACAATGACCAAGACGAGATTTTTGTGGAAGAACAAAACAAAATCTTCACTCACCTCATAGTTGTTCTCCACATAGCTAACGACCAGTTTTCCCACTGGAATTGTTAAAGCACAAAGAATCTGGAACAAGATGATACTGAATCACATAGTGGAACATATCTAAGTATTCATAATTTTAAGATTAAGAAAAAAATATTAAAATTGCCAACACAAAGTCCGTAGCAGGTCTCTTCATAATTTAGTAAAGACTTCTTTTATGTGACTACAGAAGTCAGGAAATTGTTTCTGGTTAAAACCAAATGAGCGAAGCTTCCAAAACAAGTAAGTTACACATAGTTAGAAAATAGTAATTATCAGAACGACATTAAGAAACCAGATAAATACTTACAATGCATGTAAATGGGAGTGCTCGAGTCAAACCAAGAAGAAGCATCCCTGAATAGAGTGCTGCCACACCCACTTTTACAACTCTGGAACCAGCTTGAGTACCAAGCCTAACCTGAACTCAGAGGCAACAATACAATTGACCACTAGTTCTTCCATTTCTAATTGAACTTGTATTGTCTGACCTAGGTGTACTTACCAGCGGAGAAAATTTTCCCACGGCCTTATCCCCTTCTACCTGAAGTTTGCATCAGATGAATGAGTTGCAAGTACTGGTAAACACTTTTTGGTTAACAAATTCTCTCCTAAAAGGATGGAGGCACGGAAGGTATGGAGACTTAAGTACCTGGTGGAAATGACTACAGAATAGGATAAGTGATGTTGTTAAACCAACAAGTGCTGATGCGGAAAGAGTTGTACAAGTGATTGGGAGCTCACTGAAATGCACAATAGACCAGATTCAGGTAGGCATAAACACCTTTTTTCTTTATTTTATGGGTAATTAATAATAACACAAACCTGGTGCTGCTTTGAAGCAAGTAAAAGGCAGTAGTAGCGAAAGGACCAAATGCAGCAAAGCACAAGGGTTCCCCCAGTCCTTGGTAACTTAACCGAAATGGCGGGCACTACAAGACATTTTATTTGAAGCAACGGAATTCAGTTATAAACATAATAATAAACACAGCACAACTGAGAGGCAAGAGAGTCAATTAACAAATAAAATGACTAATAGATCTCCCATATTTTTTTTTGGGGGGGGGGGGGGTAGAGATTCAATGAGCACCAAAGTTCTTTAATTCTATGTCGGAACCATCAAAATAAGCTCTTTGTACTTTAGCTTGGAGAATAAACTGGAGGACAAGGCAGGTACTAGATTAGAAACTACTACAATTCTTTTTCTTTTTAATGAGAACTAGTTGATATTGTGGAAGCTCCATCAATGGACCTCTGAATAGATGCAGCTGAGAAGCAGAATAAGGTAGGAGTGAGGAAGAGAGAAATGGTAGTCCGAGAAGTTGCAATTTAAGAAACTAAAATGGTTTGGTCACATCATTCAACACTAATTACAATCAGTATATAGCGGACTTCACTAGCTAATTATCTGCTAACCGATTGAGTGAACTCAGGCAGTTACCAACTGCCATGTACATTATTCTACAGCTCTACCTTGGCATATTACCACCAGCCTGTCACCCACTCTCTTCTTCAACATCTCATTATAGTTGGATGCAGCTTTATTTGACTACTGCTCCTTTATCAGTTATAACGATTGAGAATTGGGATTGCAGCTTACTTGATTGATTCATTGCACTTGGATTAGAGATTGTGAGCAGAAAGAACTATTTGTCAACAAGTCCAATTCTTCTTTATAAAGGGAATCTTTACCACTTCAATTAAGATGTTGAATTTGGAAATATGCTATACTAACCTAATAGCACGTATAAATACGGAAGATAAGAAAAATAGAAGATGCCAGTACAATTGAATTTTTGAATTACTACCTGGTATATGTAACCGCAAATGATTGCAGAAGCTAATAGTAATATTGCACGCATATTTGCAGCCTCCAAAGATGTATAGGTAAGCCCAAAGAAACCCAGAGCAAGTAACAAGTATGCAGCAATGAACGTTCCCTTTCGGCTTACACAAAAGTTATAAAGCAAAGTGAGTCAACTTTAAATCTGTAATTCCATGAACAAATAAATATAAGGTCACATCATGAGCACAGTCTAAATGCAACCTTTTCTTTTTGGGAAATAGTCTAAAAGCAACTTTATAAGGGAAAATCACAGGAATAATTCGTGTTCACGAACTGAAAGAAGAGCTCAATCTACACATTCATGAACTCACTGAGCAAATTAAAATATATCAGTCTATTCAATTAACATAAGATAAAATGAGAAAGGAAAAAAAAGTAATGGCACAACTTTCATGGTAGCGGTATAAGCTTTTACCTGCCAACAATGTTCACAACTGACTCTTTCTTGTCCTTATCAGCTCCTGTGTCAAAATCATAAACGTCGTTGCTGCCCATATTACAGAGATATTGATAAAGAGTGAAAGAGACACGGAAGAGACGTTTAATAAGGGCATAATAGTACTTAAGTGAAGCACAACCATAAAAGATAAAGCCACAAGCAGTACTACAAGATACGAATTTTTTCCAAAATTAAAGTAAAATGGTGGACAGTGTTCAAGAGTATGTATAGAGTGGGATTGTCGCTCAACCACTGTCATCTATTAAGTTAGCCCATCTATCCATACAACACTGAGTTCCCCTTTACAAAATTATGAATCAAACGAAAAGATTCCAATACTTATTACATCTCTCTCATATATTTCGGAACAATCTCAAATTGAATGATTCTTGCCAATGCACTTTGGAATTACACTTAAGGGCTGAGAGAACAGAAAAATAATAAAAAATAATTAAAAAGAAGTAGATGACTGGAGGAAAAAAGAAAGAGATTTTCAAGAACTAACCCCTCTATGCTAAACAGCTTACCCCTGCCCGTTCTTTGTTAAGTGTTGCTGTTGCAACAACTTGAATCTAAAAGGACTCTATGAGCTCACTAGCTAACATGCTGGTTGAAGAGGATTTGATTATATCTAATTGCCATTTAATCAAGTGCTTCATGAGCTAGATGACTTTGACTAGACGGTGTGCACATCAAAGTAGTTGAACCTTGCCACCAAGATCAAGTAGTAAATAAAATTCTCAATGACAGGAAAACCCACACCTTAAGTTAAGCCAAGTGATGATAAGAACTGAAGACACGAACAGCATAAAATAACGCTTAGCAGAAAAGATGCCTGTCTGCAAATAAGCAGCTGCACTCCCCACCTATTAATGAACAGCAAAAGAACAGTATTCAGCCATCAGGCCAACATTGAGCAACATGGTCGTTCTCTTTCAATGGAGTAAATAAATTTCCCACCTATCTAGTATCCATCATCACTCTCGTGCATTAAGGTTTACCTGTTCCTGAAGGACAATTCAGGCTGTTAAATTCATTATTTTATCATGCTGTTTACAGTAATTTCTCTGTGCAGTTCTTGTGAAGTTGAAGTCATAGATCCTAACAGCTTATCTAGTTTATTCACCACGGAGCTTCTGCCTCATATCCAATCTGCTAATGAAACTTTTCAACAAATACCATTGAATGATCCACTGCACTTTTCTTGCTAAGCAATTCAAGACAACATCTTAACAAGTACTCACAGGCAGCATTGTATAGTTGGTTTCACACGACTGGCACTCTTAATGTTTGCATGCATTTTGAATCATAATAAACATGTGAAACAAGTTAGGTCCTATAGGTTTAAATCCCAAACTCACATAACATATCTAGTTGAAAATGTTAAAACTCAAAAGGAGCCTCTAAAACGCTAACATAGTTTAATAACTTAAAAACTTACAGTTAGAGGAACTAGGGCTACGGAGTATATTGGTAATTTGATTGCCCTCCATATCAGAGTAGCTTGTGAAATATTTTCTTCATTTTCCTTAGAGCTAGTAGCATCATATCTACATGTTAAGAAACCTCTCTGGCTAGGATGCCGTTGCTTAACTTCCTTCCATCTGAAGTTAATCTCATTGCCAGATCTTCCAATTGATCTTTGTGTGACGTGTGACACTAGTGAACAAGTCTTTAAAATAAAATTCCTGTAAAGCCACATAATGTCAAGGGCAGAAATGTGGGAAAAAGTTGAACTTGAATTTGTTTGCCTAAACATTGTGTTAACAATTCATGAATCAAGCCCAATAGATGATCAACGAGTGCGGAAGGTTCTTCAATCATATATATAGCATTCGCATAGTCAGCTTCTAAATATATTATACTTATTCGTAAAAAATACTAGGTAATACTACTATTTTATTAAAAAAAAGTACCTTCCTAATTCTCTTTTAGAAACTCATTTAACACCAACTCTGTTTTTTCCTCTTTTTGAATTAAGCTCATATTCACACATTTTTCAGTCAAAAACTCTAACTTGGGATTAATATGCAACAATCACAACGCCAAAGTAAGGATACAAGGGAAATTAATATACTTGCCTAGAAGAAGTAGGGCCAATAAAGCTGTTTAGATGGAGTTGGTTGAAACCAGAAGCAAGAATTGGACAATTGAAAGTGGGTGCTGCTAATGCCATCACAACTCCCTCAAGGCTTTAAAGTTTGGATGTTGGGAACATCAACACTGCAAAATTTGGAATGCAGAGATACCCAAGAAAAAATAACTGAAGGGGTTTGAAGACAAGCCTTAACAGAAGTAAGTTTTATCGTATCAAGAAGGGAAACAAGAATCTAAAGAGACAGCAGTTGTACTGCTAGTTTTTATTCTCTTTTTGTGTATGTGTTTCGGTAAGCAAGAAGGAAGAAATAAGATTAAGAGGATGTAAAAGATAAGCCTTTACGGTATCAGTTGATCAGGGGTCAATAAGAAAATGACATCTCAACTGTCAATATCGCCCCATTCTACTTTATCTTATCATGGAATTAGTTTATAGCCTGTTTGGCGAAACCTTCTTTTGAGCCAAAAAGAATCTTTTTTTTTTTGTTTTTTTAGCAGAAGCAGTTTTTCACAAATAGAAAAAAAAAACTATATTCTCCCAATAACTTTTTACTTATCAAATTAAGTAATCAAACACAAACTACATCTCACCAAAAATATATATTTTTTAAATTATTTTTAAAACAAACACTTCTCAAAATAAGCTAATTTCTAAAAGCCTGACCAAATATGCTATTAGATTGAATCCACTGTTAAATTATGCTATTTCAAACATAGTCACTATTTAAATTGTGATTAAATTTTAATTAATACAATTAAAAGTGGTTATTGGGGGAAAATCATCCTCTTAATCTAATAGTATTTCTTTTCTAGTTTCAATTTGAGCTAACACACTAATATCAAGTGCCTTCTTCGTTTCCTAGGGATTGGCATTGGAAGCATTTGCTAGTTTGCGCGAAGAACATCACGAGAAGAAAAAGTAGCGAATCGTTGTGAAAAAGCTGAATCTTTACTGCTCAAATCAGAATTTAATTTTAATATTTGTTTTCTGGTTTCAATTTTGGGCTAACCCATAAATATCAATAGGTTCCTTCGTTGTTCCTTTCTTATTTTTGGTGGGAAATGCAAAACTAAGAGCATATTTAGTCAAACTTCTAATAACGGCTTAATTTAAGAAATACATTTGTTAAAATAACTTTTCAAAGAAGTATGTTTGAAGAGAAACAGTTTGTCTATTGTCATTTTATTTGAGGAAGTGATTTTTTTCAGTATCTGATAAACAAATTTATGTTTGACCAATTTTTTAAAATTATTTGAGTATCAAATTATGAAAAAAAATAGCATAGAACTTCATTTTACGACTAGTATTATTTAAATACAAAAATAAATTCAAATATTTTTAAGAAATACTTTAATAAAGTTTTTACTTTCATTTAGTATTAAAGCATAAAATAAAAAATATATATTAATATTTTTAATCAATATAAATATAGTTAAACCAAAATTGAAGAAAGGAGAAAAGGGTGGTGTTTATATTTGAAAGATATAAAGGTAACTAACAAAAGTAGCATGTTTGGCCAAGCTTCCAGGAGGCCACAAGTACTTTTTTGGTTTTAAAAATTTAAGGTGTTTGACCAAAATGAAAAAGTACTTTTGAGCAGCAGCAGAAGTAGTTTTTCTGCTTTTGGGGAGAAATTATAAATTTTAGCTTCTTCCAAGAAGCAAAAGCAGATATAAAGTTAATTTGTTCAACTCATTAATAACCTTACAATAAATTTATATTTTTTAAATTATCCCTCATTAATTTAACCATTTTTTCCTTTTCCTTTTTCTTTTTATTTCTACTCTACATTTCTTTTCTTATTTATTCTAATTATATTTTTATTCTTTTTCTCCTATTCCTAAGAGTAGATTTTAATGTATATTGAATGATGTACTTTGGTATATTCAAATTATATGTAAACAAAAAATAATACGAATCGCTCAATGTTATTGCTTTGGAGTAACTATATTCTATATTGATTGGAATTTTTAATTTATATTTTTACTTTACGTTTTATATTTAATTGAATTCTTTCATAACAAAAGTTTATATTTATTTTTCTTTTCTAAATAATACTAATTACAAATTGAACTTTACTGTCTTCTTTTTAATTTGATACTTAAAGTGTATTTTTAAAAGATTGGCCAAACACAATGAGCTTGCAAAATGCACTATTCAAATGAATTGGTCAAATACAAATTGTTATTTTGCGAAAGTACTTTTTCAAAAAACGTATTTGTACGAAAGTACTTTTTAAAATAAGTCATTTTTTACAGCTTGACCAAACGGGCTCTAAATGAGAGCTAGTTAGTAAATATAATTTTTTGGCAAAGATAATTTTGTCTTGAAAAAAAAAAATTACTTTTCAGAGCTACTTCTGCTTTTTGGAACTTCTCACCAACAGTAGAATGCACTTTTCATTTTTTGCCGAACACCTCAAATCTCCGCCCACAAAAGTAGGGTTAGTTTTTTAAAAACTTGATCGGTTATAAGCAGAAAAGGAGGCATGACTTCATATAAAGAGTTTCTTGTTTAACAGTTGACCAATTGCCTCACGTTTTCAATATTATTGCATCCTAGAGTCAAGGTGTTGGGATATATACGTTTAATTATGGGTTTGATTTGAATATAGTATTTATTATAAATAATTATTTATTCAATTTTAATAAAATTTTAAATAGATTATATATTAGTCTTTATCTTTTATTTATATAGTAGATGATTTAGTGTATAGAGTTTAGCTTATACACGAAAGATTAAACCATCGGTTCTTATAAGTATAAAATTTGAGTTCACAATTTAACGATGGAATTGGACAAACCATCATGAATGATTGTAGCACAAGATTAAATATAATTTTTGTGGGAATAGTTTAGTTTCAATTTCTTGTGCTAGTACATTTTGTATGTATTGAACAGACCAAGTAGAGATAAGTATTTTATACCGACTTAATAAAATAAATTCTCTAGCTATTAAATGTGCTTATACTCATAATCTTAATATAATAATTATTAGTTTTATATATTATCATTGTTTTAATTTGCTAAAAGGTGAGATTATTTCGTGGGTCAGTATGCCTGGCAAATTGGATAATAATAATAATGTACATTGGCAAAATAATAGTTAGTTGATGAAATTCATGTCTCAGTTTAGAGATAGGCGATATATCTTTATGAAAGTTTATAAATTTTCATGTGTAAACCCGACTAGTGAATTATGTATCCGACACATGAAATAAGTTAAGCGAAAGTTATTAGGAAATAATCAACAAATTAATTGTCAGTAATTTGATTTAATTGATTAGTATTTGAATCTTAAGATGGGGAGTTAAATAAAATTTAATGGATGAATTTCAAAATTGAATAAGGAGTGAAATTACGAATTTTTAGTAGAATAATTCGTCATTTATTATGGTGGATATTAATTTCAAAAATTATAAATTAATTCCATAATAGGAAGCCTTGTTAATTAAATTTTGTGGTTCTACTATGTATAAATAATAGTAAATAAAGAAATCATTTTCCTGGCGGGAAAAAAATTTTGGAAAAGGATTTTAATCCTTAAAACTTGTGCTATAAATATATAAGTTTTTCTATCTAGAGAGAGGAGATATATGGTGGTTAGGGGTGGGCGTTCGGATTGGATATGAGGCTTTTGGTTTGAATTTTCGATTTTCGGATTGAAGAAATGATAATCCAGATCCAATCCAAATAAGTTCGGATTGGATTTTTTAAGTTTGGTATCGGATTAATCGATTTAGATATTATGGATTTTCGGTTTTGAGCGTATAAGTTGAGATGTGTCACACCTCCTTTTTTCCGAGGGATAGGGGAGTTTTTCCAATTAAAGTGACATTATTCAAAATGGAATTATTTATTTATTTAAAATCGCCACTTGGGATAATTATTATGGTGTCCCAAGTTACCGGTTTATTTTAAAATCCCAAATCGAGAAAATTGACTATTTATGGTCCGCGAACACAGAAGACTGGGTAAGAAATTCTGTTAATCCAGGAGAAGGTGTGAAGCATCCCGAGTTCCATGATTTTAACACGGTCGCGCAACAATAAATAATTGACCTAATTATCTGTTTTGTTACATCTTTAAAATCTATGGTGCATTTTTAACTTTTTTAATTGCTTTTAATAGAATTTTAATTGCTTTTACGATTTATGGAGTTTATTCGAATAAGTTGCGGTGTCGTGCACTTATTTTTTTTGTACACATTGTGAAGCGCGTCATGTGAAACGCACCCGCGATTTACAACATATTTTTTATTATGATTTGAAGTTATGGTCGAGTTACGTGAAACGCGCGCTCGAGTTGGGGTTTACGTATCATGATTATGCCACGGGAACCGCACCCATAGTCATGATGATTTATTTAAACGCGCCTAAAGCAAACTACGATATTTGAGAATTCATAAGCGCCTAAAGCCAATTTATGGAAGAAAGTATTAGCCATATATACTACTTGAAAAAAATAACGATTGCATTCTATAAAATTCCAATAGTTATGTTGAAATAGATTGGGTATGAGCATGCATGGGCTAAACGTGAAGTCCTTAGCAAATCTGATCTGCATGTTCCCTATTAACTAATTGATGTCAGCATGAATCAAGACGGTAATAGCATCAATGACTAAACTAAGTTGATGGCCCATATTAAATCTCCTTAGGGGTCATTCGTGATGCTAATGGGCTATGGATTGGAGCCCAAATCACTTATCACTTCTATATAGTCGTAATATATTTTGGTAGACTAAATGGATTAGCTTATTGTTTAGTCCTAATGATGTTTAGTTCAAAATCAGATAGACAAATAATACTACACGCTTAACGATAATAATAAACAAAGAATTCACATAGCTAGCATTAAAGCTTAGTACATCACAGTGACTATTCCTATCAAATAAAACCTCAAAAGCTAAAAAATAATTAAGAGAATACACATGTTTTTAATTCCCGAATTCTTCTTCATTGCTCGTAGGAGAGTAAGACTATCAACTAACACATTGCAGCATTGCCTGGAATCTTTCAATCATCAAATTTGATAGACCAGTGATCAAACTCGAGGACTGACTAACTTTAACTTAATCAGTGCCCTTCAGAATATGATTGCTTAACTGGACAATACCAAACTAAATTCCGGATCAGATGATAAGTAACTTCTGTTCAATATAACATTTAAACATAATTACGTAATGATTGACTAAACAGTGGATGAGCAAGTGAAGTCTTCGAAGCAGCATGCAATTTCAACTTAGATTTTAGCTTAAGCATACAGTTTCATTAACAGAACAATGTGAATAGATCTGATAGCTAAACATTATGAACACATAGATTTAGACAGGGTCATAAAATCAACAATTTACTCGTTATTTATATATTTAAAGAAGAATTATAGATAAAGTTTCTACGTACCTAAAAGCAGAAATCAGTAGAAGAACTTGACAATATACAAGTTAGAAATGAAAGGCAAGATCCAGTAGCAGGAAACAACAACAAACTTCAACATCTAAAAAAACAGTTCCGCAGCTCGAATACCATTCAAAATTCCAGAAAAGAGTGAAGCAGACGAACATAAATGCATGAGAATTCCGTAGAGGATTAGTGTGTGTGAGTAAAAATGCAGGGGGTGCTTATATAGCATGTAAGGGCATGCTTTATAAGAGCGAATGAGAGAGGACTGTGGAAGAATCTGTCAGCTAAAATTTAGAAAAGAGCATCTATTTTTTAACAGACTTTTGGACAACTGTCCATTCAAATTATTCGCTCTCCTGTAACAAACTTCTCAAACTTTTGAAATTACCTCTTTTGACCCAGTTTTATCCTAATTTTACTTGTCTTATTACATTTAAATCCTTATCTAAAAGCTTCTTGTATAACTACCTGAGATTCTCTAAACCAATTTCCTACATTGCCCTTCAATACTTCAGTATTTACCCCTTTTGTTCTTGCCCTTTCCAAATATTTATTGCTTTAACAAACAAATATTTTTAGAACCACTAACAACAAAGCTAAATTACAGTGATTTATCAAATCCAGACTAAAACGTAAATCAAATAATTAACTGGACATGCTAACTATACTAATGAGCGATTTATACTAAGAAACTCAGACAAAGTATAGTACTGAAATCCTAGACTAAGAGAAAGAAAGCAGAATTTTTTAAAATAACTACAAAGTGCAAATATTAGAAAAGGGAAAGGATTATACCTATTTGAGTTAATTCGGAATAATGACACTGACTCAGGTGAGCTACAATTAAACCTTAACAAACAAACACGGATACCGGCATGCACGAGAAATTAGCATACACCGTCAAAGATGAGTTGATCGGGCTCAGGTTATATTTCGGAATGGATCTAAACTTACCTAAGATATTGCTCTTGTCAAGAGCAATCGATTCGTGTAAGTTTCAAACCAAAATGAACAAAAAATTACTACAGAAACCAACAATATGTGAAATTAGGTTTTTTAACTTCTTAGATCTAAAATTCGTGAAGCTGTAAGGAATTTGTAGGAAGTGGTTTGGGGATTAGGAATGAGAAGGAGATTGTTTGGTAACGATTTGGAGTTGTTTGGAGACTGTCCGCCACCGTGGGCGATTTCCGGTGGCGGCTCTGAAAGAGAGTGAGAGAAATGAGAAGTGAGGGGAGTCTCTAGGGTTTTGGGGGTTAGGGCACCCGGTTCGAACACTTATATGAGAGATGAGAGGTGAGTTCCGGACCGTAGGATCAGGGGAGATCAAAGGTTGAGATTGGACGTGACCAAAACGGTGTCGTTTTGGTCATCGAGGGGGTTAGACCGAGTATTGGGATTGGGCTGGGACGGAAAGCAAAATTGGGATTGAAACAATGGCCCTGTCCGATTTTAGCTTAACAACCTTATCTTTCTTTCCTTCAAATCTTTCAAAAATAGCCACATTACTTCTAATTGAATTTATTTTGCAAAAAAATAAAATAAAACCTCAATTAGCATTTAAACTAATTCATTAGCTCAGCTGAGTATAAAAGAGAGAGAAAGTCTGGCGATAAGAGAGAGAAAGAGAAATCGAGCTTGAAGCTCATCGCTAATGGCGATGGTTACGCCGGCTGGTGATACACCGGTTGGCGACCCTTCGTCTTCGACTTCCCAACCCCTCTCAACAAAACCTAGCAACCCACACCCCCTAGATTACAGTCACCTTCTTAAACCATCAACCCTAAATTTGAACATCACGAACCCTAAATCAACAACCACAATCGAACCAATACCCCTCAAAAGAGCTTCTTTTCTGCAAGGACTACCGTTCGTCAAGTTCACGGAAGCTGAGGTCGACAGAGTGAACCAAATCGAAGGGCTTCAATATGCAGTAATCGGCAAGTTCTCATACGGATGGCCAGATATTCAAGAACTCCAAAGAATAATCCCTGCGCAATGTGGAATTAAAGGCGATTACAACATTGGATTCCTCAAGGATAGACATGCACTCATTCGCCTGACACTCTGGCAAGATTTCATCAATTTTACCTCCAAAGCAATCTACTATTTGAAAGCTACAGACGGATTTGAGTACCAGATGAGGACTTTGATTTATGATGCCAAGTTCAAGGAAGAAGAAGAAAGATCAAAAGCGATGGCTTGGATATCATTTCCAAACTTACTTCCCACATACTATGTCAAAGAGTGCCTGTTCTCTCTAGCCTCTGCTATTGGGAAACCTCTTCATTTAGATACTGCCACAACCAATAAGACCTGCCCAAGCTGTGCAAGAGTCAAGGTGCTCGTGGATTTACTAGCTGACTTGCCCAAAAAAGTTCGCATGGACATTGAAAATGAAGCAACAGGTTCTGTCAGAATAGAATGGGTTAAAATTCAGTATGACTTTATTCCTAAGTACTGTAAGCAATGCAAACTACAAGGTCATGACATGTTGGAATGTTGGAAGCTGCATCCAGAATTGCTAACTTCACAATCAGCAAAGCAAAAGAGTGATAAAACAAGCACAGTGGAACTCAATAAACAGCAGGGGAAGGAAAAGGTTCCTCTGATGGTACTGTCAAGTGGCAAGGTAGTAGGCAATGCAGGCCCTCAATGGAAGGAAGTCAAGGACAACCGGGCACATAAGCAAGCTAAGCTCAAAACAGGACAGGAAAGGACAACACTCGACAAGGCTGCTCAACAGACACAAACATCCAAAAAATTTAACGTGCTGAACCTGAAGATAAGCAGTGACAACATAAACATCCAACAGCTAGAGATGAAGGAACTAGCTGCCCAAAAGAACACTCACAACACAAGCCCAGCACCATACCTAGTAGAAGAGCCCTCATCCTCTGCAGCAGATACATACCACTTACCAGCAGTCACAGTCTTGACTAACAAAGCAAATGAGCAAACTACTGCAGACAACAAAAAAGAAGCAATAACTGAAGGAATGCAACACCATATAGAAACAAGGACATCAATCACAAAGGAATCCACTTCCCAGTGGGTACAGAAAAATTTCAACACCAACAAGACCACCAGCATCATTCCTCAACAAGAGAACCTATCACAGGTCACTCTAGTTGAGAAATCAATAGCCAAAACAAAAGCCAAGAAACCAGCAGTAACAGAATCAGAAAAATAGCAAGAAAGCTCAAAAAGTAGTTCTGGGACACTATGGGCAGATCAAATGGAAGAAGTCTCAGAAGCAGGAGAAATACCAGAAGAAATGCAAAGTGAAGAAGAGAGAACAATGGGAGCAACTGAGGAGGATGCTCAAAGTGAAAAAGAAGCTGACAACAACAATGCCACTTTGAGGAAAAACAACAACACACAAGAAAACCACCAAGGAAAGCTACTGACAAACATAGGTCAAGACCAAGCTAATTTTGAACCTCAACCAGAAGAAGACACAACACAAAAGGGCAACTGGGACCCTGGATCAGCATCAAAGAAAGGAGCAATAGTAACACAGCTACAAGCAATCGTTAGAACAAAAATCTCTAACACTGCAGCTGTAACAAGGAATGAGGAAAAGCACAAGGAGCATCCTGGCAAAGACTTAGATGATGAAACCACTGTTCAGAACTTCATCACTATGGCCAAACAAGGAGACCTCTCACCAACTCAAATAGCCAAAGTGAAATCAGCAATCAAAGGTAAGAAGAAGCAAAGCAAAGACAATAATAACATCTCTGCAGCAGGTGTTCAAATTAGATCAGTCAACACAATGCAAGCTTTTGAAAAACTAATCACACTACATCAGAAACACCATTTTGAATTCATTGGCATCATGGAACCAATGCAACAAACAAGAAGGATGGAAAGGTACAGAAAGAATTGGCTTTACTCAAGCAGTGGCTAATGTCTCGAACAAAATCTGGGCCTTCATTGACAATATATATGAGATCACAATCCTATCTGATACAGTACATCAACTCACCTTGAAGCTCCTCCACACTGGAACACAGATAGAACTCATACTCACACTGGTCTATGCTAAGTGCAATGCAACAGAGAGGATAGAATTGCGAGATTCACTGTATGATCAGGCTCAAGGTATAACAATTCCATGGTTGGTAGGAGGAGATTTCAATGTGATTGTTGATCAAGAAGAAAAATTTGGAGGACTGCCAGTGCCTTTCAATGAGGTAGATGACTTCAGACATTGCATCAACACCTGCAGCTTAACTGATTTGGGATTCAAAAGCAGCATATACACATGGTGGAACGGCAGAGCAGATGAGGATTGCATTTTTAAGAGATTAGATAGATTCTTAGCCAATGCAGAATTCCAGCAAACTTTCACAAGGCTAGAGGTTACTCACCTATCAAAGATTGGCTCGGATCATAGCCCTCTTCTGTTAAAATGTGATATGGAAGCAAGGTCAATCAAGAAACCTTTCAAGTTCCTGAATTTCTGGATCAAACATGATACTTTCAAAACAGTTGTAAGAGAGAATTGGCAAGCAGACTTCACTGGGGAGCCCTTCATCCTCTTCAACTACAAGCTCAAAAAGCTGAAAAAAGTACTATCACTCTGGAGCAAAGCAACATATGGAGACATATTCCAAAATATAGCAAGCATGGAGGAAGTAGTCCTGGTACATGAATAGCAATTTGAAGAGAGGCCAACTAAACAGAACAGAGAAAGACTGCAAAGAGTTCAAGCTCAGATGATCAGATACTTGGCAATAGAAGAACAATTCTGGAGACAAAAATCAGGAATGGCATGGTTCAAAGATGGAGACAGAAACATCAAATTTTTTCATGCTCAAATGATGGTAGAAGAAAAGACTTCAACTAAGAAGGATTCAAAACAATGCTGGTACCTGGATTCAAGAAGAAGAACAGATAGCAGAAAAAGGCATCAACTTCTACAAAGATCAATTCTCAGAAAACACAACCCCATCAGATTTCAGAATCTTAGACCACATCCAGCCCCTCATAGATAGGGAACAAAACACAGAATTGATCAAGCCACCTACACTAGAAGAAGTTAAGCATGTTGTCCTCTGTTTGAATGGAGATAGTGCAGGGGGACCAGATGGATTCACAGGTTCTTTCTACCACAACTGCTGGGAAATCATTGGTGCAGACATCTACAACATGATCAAAGCTTTCTTTGCAGGCCAACAATTACCAAAAAGTGTTAACACACACAAATTTGGTATTACTTCCCAAAAAGAAAGAGGTGACAACATTTTCAGACATGAGGCCCATAAAC
>MCJB01042303.1:25215-48821 GCA_002018475.1 Nicotiana obtusifolia
CCCCCCCCCCCCAATCAAATGGCCATTCAAATTTGCAGCATTGTCTGTAATGATAGTTTTATAAATACCAAAACGACAAATAATTTTGGAATGCACGAAGTCCACCACTGTTTTCTTGGTGACGACTTTGAAGGTAACTGCTTCGACCCATTTTGTAAAATAATCAATGGCAACCAGGATGAATCTGTGCCCACTTGAAGCTTTCAGTTCGATTGACCCAATAACATCCATGCCCCAAGCAACAAACGGCCAAGGTGCTGACATAGGATGTAACTCTGAAGGCGGTGCATGAATCAAGTCACCGTGTATCTGGCATTGATGGCATTTCCGAACGAAACTGAAACAATTATTTTCCATGGTCATCCAGTAATAACATGCCCGGAGGATTTTCTTTGCAAGGACATATCCGTTCATGTGAGGCCCACAAACTCCGAAATGCACTTCATTCATGAGCTTTTCAGCTTCTCGGAATCTACGCACTTTAACAACTTCAGATATGGAGTTCTTTTGTATAGGACCTCGCCACTAAAAAAGAAACTACTTGCAAGCCTTCTGATAGTTCTCTTTTGATCTCCACTGGCTTGCTCGGGATATTCTTTTGTTTTCAGAAACCTTTTGATATCATAGTACCACGGCTGAACATCCGACTCCATTTTAATTGTAGTACAATAACCATGCCTTTCTCGGACTTTTTCCAGCGGGTCAATATGATAATTACCCGGATACGACAGCATTGAGGCCAAAGTAGCTAGCACATCTGCTAGCTCATTTTGGAATCGGGGAATATACCTAAACTCGACGGACTTGAACCATTTGCTAAGATCTTCTACTTGTTGCCTGTATGGGATGAGTTTGATGTCTCGAGTTTCCCATTCTCCTTGGGCTTGCCGAATGATCAAATCAGAATCTCCCATAATTAACGATTCTTCTATGTCCATATCAACTGCCATGTTCATGCCCATGATGCAAGCTCATACTCGGCTATGTTATTTATGCAAAAGAACCAAAGCCGGGCTGTTGCCGGATAATGCTGTCCTGTGCGTGAATTCAGAATTGCTCCAATCCTGTCAACTTTTTCATTTACAGCTCCATCAAAGAATATTTTCCAAGTATTGGTGCCCTCTGACATTACTTCAATTGAGTTCACTTCCTCGTTTGGAAAATACGTGGTTAGGGGTTGGTATTCATCGTCGATTAGGTTCTCAGCTAGATGATCCGCCAAGGCTCGAGCTTCTATTACCATGCGAGTGACATAGACGATGTCAAATTCTGTAAGCAGGATTTGCCATTTTGTCAACCTTCCTATAGGCATCAGCTTCTGGAATATATATTTCAGACGATCCATCCTGGTTATGAGATATGTGGTGTAAGCCAGAAGATAGTGTCTGAGCTTCTGGGCGACCCAAGTTAGGGTGTAACAAGTTTTTTTTTCTATCAAAGTGTATTTAGCTTCATAATTGGTGAACTTCTTGCTCAGGTAATATATGGCTTGCTCCCTCTTCCCAGTCACATCGTGTTTCCCCAAGATATATCCAAAAGAATTTTCTAGGACTGGTAGGTACAAGAACAAAGGTGTTCCTGGCTAGGGTGGAACCAGAACTGGTGGGTTTGACAAGTACTCTTTGATTTTATCAAAAGCTTCTTGACACTCATCTGTCCATTTGATCGCTGCGTCTTACTTTAACAGTTTGAATATGGTCTCACAAGTGGTAGTAAGCTGAGCGATGAATCTGCAGATGTAATTCAGTCTCCCTAGCAGACTCATAACCTCTTTCTTGCTCTTCGGAGGTGGTAAGTCCTGAATAGCCTTTATCTTTGCAGGGTCTAGCTCAATGACCTTACGACTGACTATAAACCCCAGAAGCTTTTCAGACGGAACTCCAAATGCACATTTAGCTGGGTTCAATTTCAAGTCATACCTGCGCAGACACTCAAAGAATCTCCTCAGATCTTACACATGGCCTTCCTGAGTTTTGGATTTAGTGATCACATCATCCACATTACACTTCAATTTCCTGGTGCATCATGTCATGGAAGATGGTAGTCATAGCTCTCATGTAGGTTCCCTGAAATTTTTCAGACCAAATGGCATGACCCTGTAACAGTAAGTGCCCCAAGGTATAGCGAAAGCCGTCAAATTTGCATCTTCTTCATCCATCAGAACCTGGTGATACCCAACATAACAATCCACGAAAGACTGTATCTCATGTTTAGCACAGTTGTCAACAAAAATGTGGATATTCGGCAGTGGGAAGTTGTCCTTGGGACTCACTTTGTTCAAATCTCGGTAATCAACGCACACTCGGGTTTTCCCATCTTTCTTCGGCACCGAGACCACGTTAGCCAACCACGTGGTGTATCGGACCACTCGAATCACACCAGCTTTTAGTTTGGTGACTTCTTCCTTGATCTTATCACTGATATCTATTTTGAACTTTCTTTGCTTTTGCTGGACGGGTGGATAACCGGGATATATAGGCAACTTGTGTACCACCAGATCAACGCTCAGCCCTAGCATATCATCATAGGACCATGCGAGCACGTCTTTGAACTCAAACAAGAGTTGTATCAATGCGTCTGTAGTTCTTTCATCAGCGTGATTGCTTATCATGGTTTCTCGGATCTCTTCTGGACTGCCCAAGTTGAATTGCTTGGTTTCATTTAAGTTTGGCTTAGGCTTATTCTCAAATTGTTCCAATCCTCGACTTATTTCCCTAAAAGCCTAATCTTTATTATATTCTGGTTCTTGATTTATTATTTCACAGTTAGACAACATTTTAGGATCTGAGCATGAAGTCCGCAAGCATGTTATGTTATTTAAATCTGCATTATTAGAACTGAAAAGGAAAATATAAGAAAAATAGCAAGATCAGGACAAAAAGAAAGAAACAATGAAATATTGATTCCATTTCATTGAATTGAATATACGAGGGTTTACATAAAAAAAATGACAATAACATAAAAACATCCGAGTTACACCCTGAAATGTAAAACCAGTAGTTCTAGCAGTCGACTCAGTTCTTTCAAATTGTTTCTCATTATTGAGAAAGGGTAACAATAATTCGTAATGTAGAAGAGATAGCAAGACTAGACTACCGGGACTCCCGTTTGACAGGGAATGAGGTAGCTTTCCAATTCTGGAGTTTGGCATCCGGTCCCATATACTGCACTTCAGCACTGCTCGTGCCTTCCCCTGGCTGGACCATGTGAGACTCATATAACATTTGTTTAAGAGATTCACAAATGTCATCGATTTCTTCGACCGTGAAGGCCTCTTCTTCTTCTTTTTCTTCTTCTTCTTCCACATACTTTGGTTTGACAAATGATTGGGCGAGGCGTGGAATGGGCTGGGATAGGACCCAACCTTTTTCTTTGCGCTTATCAGCCCATTTTCTGTCGGCCTCCATAGCTTGAAAACCAACACCGAAAAACTTTTCATTGGCGGTTGAAATAATAGGTTCAGTGATACCTTGCAGAGACAACCCAAGCCCCTTCCCGGGCCTATACCCATGTTTAATCATTTTAGTGGCGACCATGATCGAAGCATTAGACAAGCAATGTTGAGGTAACAGGGACACTTCTTCACATTGGCCTGCTACCACAATTTCGAAAGCTTGGTCTACAATATGTTCGCTGCCTTCCCTAACTTCAAGACACGGGACTGAAAGGTCCCTGTAGATAGACTGCTTGTCCTCTCCTTGGACAACAATTTCTTGATTATCATATTCAAATTTGACCATTTGGAGTAGAGTGGAGGGAACAACTCCTGCAGCATGAATCCATGGTCTTCCTAGGAGGTAATTATATGAGGTTTCCATGTCTAAAACTTGGAAAGTTACCTCAAAATCTACGGGCCCAATGGTCAGAATTAGATCAATTTTTCCTATGGTGTCTCTTTTGACCCCATCAAAAGCCCGCACACAGATATTGTTAGCCTTGATTTTTTTTGTTCCAATCTCCATTCTATGGAGTGTTGAGAGAGGACAAATGTCGACCCCGGAACCACTATCTAACATTACTCTCTTCACATAATAGTCCTCACATTTGACTGTCAAGTGGAGAGCCTTGTTGTGGGCGGCTCCCCCTTGGGGAAAATAATCACGGCTGAAGGAAATTCTATTGACCTCAAAGAATTTTTGCGCCATTCTCTCCAATTGATCGACAAAAGTATCAATCGGGACATATGCTTCATTTAGTATTTTCAGGAGCACCTTCCGGTGTTCATCCAAAATCAGTAACAGAAATAAGAGTGAAACTTGGGAGGGAGCCTTCTGGAGTTGGTCAACTATTGCATATTCTGAAGTTTTCATCTTTCTGAGGAACTCTTCTGCTTCCTCATTACTAACAGGCTTCTTGGATGGCAACCGTTTATCCTTGTTCAATTTTGACTTCTTTAGCTCTTCTGGGTTATGGTACTTCCCAGATTTACTCATTTCATTTACCTCTCTCATGACCTTTTTCCCCTTGTAGGTAACTATGGTTCTGTTGTACTTCCAGGGGACTGTGGTAGGATATTTCATAGGGCTCTATGGTGCGCAGCTGATAACCACGAGCTCAGTCAGCCTTGGTGAATTACGGGTTGGCGCGCCACATAGGTCCCCTTTGGCACATACAATCTTGGCACATTTAGCGTAACCTTCTCCTCCTCGAATTTCTTGGCAGTATTCAAAATGAGCGGTTCTTTCCTCGGGGCCTTAGGAACATAGAGAACTTGTTCTTAGCAAATGCTGCCCCAATCTTTGTTTCAACAACTTAAGGAACCATAATGAATTTTTTCTCGATTTTGGCCTGTTTTGCCACCACCTTGGGTCTTGTCCTTGATTCGATGATGGCAATGATGGTTATTTCTGAGAAGTGGAGCTCGGGCTTGATCATAATGCTGTTGTGGCCGGGCGTAAGGTTGGGCATTCATCACCACATGGTGGGTCGGTGCTACGGTATAGGCAGCGTCTTGGTGTGGATAATAGTGCTGTGAGGTTCTGGGCGACATGTAAGAGCGGTCAAATGATTGACGAGGCCCTCGTGATCCTGAAGCCATCATGGTTCCCTCCTCCCTCTATTTACGATTGGTGTGACTCCCTGAGCTATTTTGGATGGCTAGGGAGGTGGCTTTCAAGGCAACTTGACTCAATATTTGGCCAGTTTTCAAATTGTTTTCTACCATTTCCTCGATTTTAATTGCCTCAGCAAACGGTTTGCCCATAGCAGACATTACGTTTTGAAAATAATTGGCCTCTTAGGCCTGCAAGAAAACTGTAACCATTTCTGTGTCATCCATGGGCGGTTTTACTCTGGCGGCCTGCTCCCCCCATCTGATAGCATATTCGCGGAAACTCTCTGCGGCTTTCTTCTTCAAATTAGACAAGGAATTTCTGTCTGGAGCTATGTCGATGTTGTATTGGAACTGTCTGACAAAGTATCGGGCTAGATCATCCCATATGTACCAGTGGGAGATTTCCTGATCCATATATCATTCCGAGGCGATTCCTGTCAGGCTTTCTCCGAAATAGGCCATCAACAACTCTTCTTTCCCACTAGCCCCTCGTAGCTGATTGCAATATCTTTTTAGATGAGCAATGGGGTCTCCGTGCCCATCGCACTTCTCGAACTTTGGCATTTTGAAGTCGGCCAGTAGATGAACATCTGGGAACATGCATAAGTGGAATAGGACACACTTTTGTGGCCGCTCAAGCCTTGCATGTTTTTTAAACTTTGATCCAAGCTTCTCATTTTCTGATCCATTTCTTCCTACTCGGGGTTCCTTACTGCCCTTTCTTGTTCAATTGGGGACTCATATTGTGGTGGTTGAGCGTATGAGTCTGGAGTAACATGAGTTATGTCCGGCTGAAATTGTGGGCTCTGAAAAGTGAATGTTGAAGGCTCAAAGCATGGCCTGGGCATGGTTGGATATGCCATGGTGAAGACCGATGGTGCAGAAACCAGCATTGACCGTGCTCCGGAGAATGGTGCCTGGGGGAAAACCACAGAAGGCATACCGGTGAAGGATGATGTAGAAGGGTACCCAAATAGGACAAATGGATTCGTCATGCGGATGTTGGTGGTTCCGATTGTCTTTGGGACCAACTCGGGGAAACTGGGAATGGTGCTTGGCGGTTCTTTACCGTTGGACCAGGCGTCCCACATTTCCAACATGCGGAGACGCAACATCCTATTTTCTTCAGCAGTTGCCGTATCGAGTTGTGAAATAGCCGGCTCAAGGCTATCCTCGATGTTAATGATGCGGAGATTGCTTTTCGAAGCCATTGGAATTTTTCCTTTTGATCTTGTAAAATAGGGGTGAGAAGCCAGATTTCCGACAAAACCAACCACCTTATAAGACCTACTAGTTGTTGCACACAACACCCTTGTCAGTTTGATACATTTAACAGATGGGAAATCGCACATTGGGGATGCAATGCACATGGACAGTTAAACGTTTCTAAAATGTTTTTGCCCTGACTGCGTGTTTCATCCCGACTTTTACTAGCTCTTTTACCCTATAGCTCTTTTCTTTTATTCATTCACTTCAATTTGATTTCTTTTCCTTTTCTTTTGTGGTCGTTATCTCACTGTCTCTCTCTTTCTCTCTCTTCTGGATAGGGCTATGATTGCATCCGATACGTATCATGACACCGCATGAATCAGACCATTACACAGTTCAGGAGAATGAATGCGAAACGAAAGAAAAGAAAACTTTTGGGTTTTCTCAAAGTTCCATTAATAATAAAAAGAAAATCTTTTTGATTTTTCTATTACAAGGACTCGGAGGTACTGATGACTAGAAGAGAAAAGGTCACACATAATCAAAACAAGACAACAAACAAATTTGATACAGACGAAAGGGCAAACAGACTAAAAAAAAAGTAAAATACAGGCTGCAAAATAAAAAAATCAAGAATACATAAGAGCCTCAAATGCTATTCCAGGGGCCCGCGGGATATCGCCGGTCTCGACGCGGGCATGCGTGCAATCTCTTCCTGGAGTAACTCTAGATCGGCCATCACCTAGCGAGCGGGGGACAACACTAAGGTAAAAAATATAGATCTGGTCATACCCTCACATTCGTGGCATTTCATGGCAGCGTAATAAATTTTTTTGATTCTCATTCTAATGACACCCTTTTCTTGGAGCAAGCGTCCAATTTGCTGTGCACGGGCTTTCAGCACCTACGTGGCTGTGTTGTTTTGGTCTTGCAATTTTTTCACGCTCTTTTCTAATTGGTAAATCAGTGTATAACAACGTTCTCTTTCTGTTTTGAAATTCTTTGCCTGCTAAACCATTCCATTTTCGAGGGCCGCTAGCTTTTTCCTTAAAATCGTGATTCCTCTATCATATCTTTGTTTTAATTGGCGGGCTGACTTTGCTTGTTCTTCTGCAACTTTTTCCAACTTTGCTCGAGCTTTTTCCAAGTCTTCCTCGGCCTTGGTCAGATCAACCGTATAATCATGCACTTTTCGCCTCAAATTGCTTATGATTCTTTTATCCCTCTCGCTTCTCATTGGCGTTTCGGCGGCTATTTTCATTTTCTGGATCTGAGCTCGAAGGGCTACGTTTTCCTGGGCCAATCTTTTCTTTTCTCCTTCGTCCTCAGCAGCTTGCAATTCACTATTAAATTTAATGGTTCTGATTTGATTTTCCAGTTTGCTTATAGTAGTCCGATATTCTTTCTCTTTGGCTAGCCTAACCCACTGTTTTTGTGCTGTATTGACAAATTGGTAGTTATGGGGTCTTTTAGCCAGCCTTTCAGATTCGTTATTTGTTGTGATTCTCTTTCTATACCAGGCGACATAACCCGGTAAAACCTCGCCCTTGGACAAATCGTGTACTCGGGTGTCTGCCCCCAAATATTGGCATTCACTTCAAATTGGGCGAACCACATTTTCAGGAAATTGGGCATCAGAGTGGATTTCAACCACATAAGCACTAAGATCTTCATCTCTAGGGACCGTCTGACATCTTCCAAGTTGTCTCAAAATCCGGTATGGGGCATAAGGCTGGATGCTTCGGAGACCCATTAAAAGGAAGTATGGACCGGTGGCGGGCATATAAATAATCTTATCGACAGAGAGCCAACCCAATGTCCATTCTATCTGATCCGCAGTTATATAACGAAGGCGGGTGATCCAATCTTTGACCCCTTCTGGCATCTCGAATCCTGTCACTCTGTACCAAATTTTTCAATGCAATTTTTCCTAGTAGAACCATTATTCATGTATCGGGGATGGTGGCAAAGGTACTCAATCATCCACATTTGTAATAACAGATTGCACCCTTCAAAAAATCTGACTCTGACCTTACAAGATGTGAAGGCTCGAAATATATCTGATACAATCATGGGTGCGAGGGTACTTTTGGCCTGGGTAGTCAAAACATGTACAACTCTGGCTACACGCAAATCAATATGCCCATCTTCCCTCGGAAACACCAGAAGGCCTAAAAATGCCACCATGAAAGCAAAGCATCTATGCGTCTCCCATTTTGACTGGTTTCCTTTACTGTAAAGTCCATTTTTTGGGTCCTCGAATCCTCTTAAGTTCCCGTACCGCTGGTATATAAAGTGAAAAGTGCAACCTCCAGCTGCTAGACCTTCTGTTTTGATTTGCTTGCTTATTTTTAGTAAGTCTAGAAACTTGTGGGGAGTAACGGTCCTTGGAGACACTAGGTACTGGTATCTTAATCCCTCTGTACTCCCGGCATAGCCCGTCATTTCTTCCAGAGTAGGTGTAAGCTCAAAATCTGAGAAGTGTAAAATATTGTGAACAGGGTTCCAGAATGACACCAGTGCCTCTATCAAATCACTTATAGGTTGTAGTCCAGTGAGCGCCCCCAGGTATTGATTGACCCTGTCTCGTCCTTATTTTTTCAAATCCTCCCACCACATATGGAGTGCTAGTGGAATATGATCCATAATCTTCACTGGTAAATTTTGAACAGTGCTTATTCTGCACATTTTTAAAAAAAAAATTAGGGTGACTAGGTTAAAACATGCGAATTTTATTTAAAATATTTTTTTTCTTTTTTTTCTTCTTGAAAATAGATCAGGCTACTTTTGCAAATACACCCTTCAGCACTTCGAACAGGAAAATATTAGGGTTATGCTCGCTAAGTGGGCAAAACTTGAAAAAAGGACCATAGGTGGCTATTTTTGCAAAATAGCCTTTCGGCATCCCGTTGGGACATTTTAGCTATTTGGAAAAAAATGGCATCTCCCAACTTTATTTATGACAAAATGACAGCATTTCATATTTTTGGATATATTTCGAAAAAATGAGGCTGAACCTGATGAAGGTCGCTTATATATCTCACATTTGGTGAGAATCAAACCCGCGTAGTTCGGTAAGTTCTGAGGCAACAGGGAAAGGTAACTTATTTTGAAATGAACTTTTTCTTTTTCTTATATATTTTTCTTTTCAAATTTCGGCAGAGTTTCAAAATTTTCAAATATCTGGATTTTTCAGAACCGGATAAATTTTCTCTCACCTACCTTACTCTTGGTTTTTTCTTGATTTCCTTTCCCTACTCCAAAAGCCGGTCAACATGGGAGCCGAAATAAATAAATGCACAAGTAGCATGTAAAATGCATCAGGATGGTCTTTTAATTTGGGTACACCTATCCTAGACAGACCCAACCCCTGTGTTGAGTCCCCAAAGTCAAATTCACGTGATGCAAACAAACGTTCCTACTAGGGATCCTACATGAGGCTATATTATTCTAGGTTTGAATCCTGGGGTGTGTTGTTCTAGACCTGGCTTATCCGAGCGGACGACTCAAGCTGGAGGGAGGGGGCAATGTACCGGGAACCAAAAGGCCATCCGGCTTTGTAACTGATAGGATCCTCGTTCTAAATTATAGATATGACACTCTAACAGAAAAGAAGCCACGCCAGCGTGCGCTTCCTAGAAGATTCAGAAGACTCAGAGAGAAGAAGGGTTTTGTAACGGTTTATATATACAGTTTACAAAATATCAAAGCGGTAAAAAGCGACATTTAGCACATTAGTCTCAAACACGTAAAATCCAATAAGAAACAAAAGTCAAGTATAACAGTTATTCTAAGCTCGAATTCTGAACCCTGAACCAGAGATTCTGGGTTCGATCCCCAGCAAAGTCGCCAGAGCTGTAACACCTCCTTTTTCTCGAGGGATAAGGGAGTTTTTTCAATTAAAGTGACATTATTCGAAATGGATTTATTTATTTATTTATTTAGAGTCGCCACTTGGGATAATTATTGTGGTGTCCCAAGTCACCGGTTTATTTTAAAATCTCAAATCGAGAAAATTAACTCTATTTATGGTCCGCAAACACAGAAGATTAGGTAAGAAATTCTGTTAACCCGGGAGAAGGTGTGAGACACTCCCGAGTTTCGTGATTTTAACATGGTCGCTCAACAATTAATAATTGGTCTAATTATCTGATTTATTACATATTTAAAACAAATGGTGCATTTTTAACTTTTCTAACTGCTTTTATTAGAATTTAAATTTTTTAAGGATTAATGGAGTTTATTTGAATAAGTCGTGATGTCACGCACTTATTGTTTTTGTAAAAATTGCGAAGCGCGTCACGTGAAACGCGCCCGCGATTTGTAACATGTTTATTATTATGATTTGAAGCTATGGTCGAGTCACGTGAAACGTGCACTCGAGTTGGGGTTTATGTATCATGATTATGCCATGGGAACCACACCCATAGTTATGATATTTGAGAATTATTTTTCACAAGCGCCTAAATCCAACTTATGGAATAAAGTATTAGCCACATATGCTACTTGAAAATAATAATGATTGCATTCTAAAATGTTCCAATAGCTATGTTGAAACAGATTAGGTATGAGCATGCATGGGCTAAACGTGAAGCCCTTAGCAAATCTGGTCTGCATGTTCCCTATTAACTAATTGATGTCAGCATGAATAAAGACGATAATAGCATTAAGGACTAAACTAAGTTGAGGGCCCATATTAAATCTCCTTATGGGTCATTTGTGATGATAATGGGCTTTGGATTGGAGCACAAATCACGTACAACTTCTACATAGTCGTAATACATTGTGGTAGACTAAATGAACTATCTTATTATTTAAGTCCAATGATGTTTAGTTCAAAATCAGATAGACAAATAATGCTGCACGCTTAGCTATAATAATAGACAAAGAATTCAAATCAGCTAGAATTAAAGCTTAGTACATCACAGTAACTATTCCTATCATATACAACCTCAAAAGCTGAAAAATAATTATGAGAATACACATGTTTTCAATTTCCAGATTCTTCTTCATTGCTCGTAGGAGAGTAAGACTATCAACTAACACATTGCAGCATTGTCTGGAGTCTTTCAATTATCAAATTTGATCGACCAGTGATCAAACTCGAGGACTGACTAACTTTAACTTAATCAGTGCCCTTCAGAACATGATTGCTTAACTGGACAATACCAAACTAAATTCCGGATTAGATGATAAGTAACTTCTATTCAATGTAACATTTAAACATAATTACGTAATGATTGACTAAATAGTGGATGAGCAAGTGAAGTCTTCGAAGCAGCATGCAATTTCAACTTAGATTTTAGCTTAAGCATATAGTTTCATTAACAGAACAATGTGAACAAATTTGATAGCTAAACATTATGAACATTTAGATTTAGACAGGGTCATGAAATCAATAATTTACTCGTTATTTATATATTCAAAGAAAAATTACAGATAAAGTTTCTACGTACCTAGAAGCAGAAATCAATAGAAGAACTTGACAAGATACAAGTCAGAAATGAAAGGTAAGATCCAGCAGCAGGAAAAAACAACAAACTTCAACAACTAAACAAACAGTTCCACAGCTCGAATGCCACTCAAAATCCCAGAAAAGAGTGAAGCAGACGAACAGAAATGCGTGAGAATTCCGTCAAGGATTAGTGTGTGTGAGTGAAAATGCAAGGGGTGCTTATATGGAGTATAAGGGCGTGCTTTATGAGAGGGAATGAGAGAGGAGTGGGGAAGAATCTGTCAGCTGAAATTTAGGAAAGAGCATCTATTTTTTAATAGACTTTTGGACAGCTGTCCATTTAAATTATTCCTTCTTCTGTAACAAATTTCTCAAATTTCTGAAATTACTTCTTTTGACCCAGTTTTATCCTAATTTTACTTGTCTTATTGCATTTAAATCCTTCTCTAGAAGCTTCTTTTATAACTACCTGAGATTCTCTAAACCAATTTCCTACATCGCCCTTCAGTACTTCAGTATTTACCTCTTTTGTTCTTGCCCTTTCTAAATATTTATTGCCTTAACAAAACAAAAATATTTTCCGAACCATTAACAACAGAGCTAAATTACAGTAATTTATCAAATTCGGACTAAAACATGAATTAAATAATTAACTGAACATGCTAACTATACTAATGAGCGATTTATACTAAGAACCCCAGACAAAGTATAGTACTGAAATCCTAGACTAAGAGAAAGAAAGCAGAATTTTTTAAAAGAACTACAAAGTGCAAACATTAGAAAAGGGAAAGGATTATACCTATTTGAGTTAATTCAGAATAATGACACTGACTCTGGTGAGCTACAATTAAACCTCAGCAAACAAACACCAATTCCAGCATGCACGAGTAATTAGCATAGGCCGTCAAAGATGAGTTGACCGGGCTCAGGTTATAGTTTGCAATGGATCTAAACTTACCTAAAACTATTGCTCTTGTCAAGAGCAACCGATTCGTGTTAGTTTCAAACCAAAATGAACAAAAACTTACTACAGAAACCAACAAAATGTGAAATTAGTTATTTTAACTTCTTAGATCTAAAATTCGTGAAGTTGTAAGGATTTTTGAAGAAAGTGGTTTGGGGATTAGGAATAAGAAGGAGATTGTGTGGTAATGATTTGGGGTTGTTTGGAGATTGTCCGCCGCCGTGGGGCGATTTCCGGTGGCGGCTCTGAAAGAGAGTGAGAGAAATGAGAAGTGAGGGGAGTATCTAGGGTTATAGGGGTTGGGCACCCGATTCGAACACTTATATGAGAGATGAGAGGTGAGTTCCGGACCGTAAGATCAGGGGAGATCAAGGGTTGAGATTGGACGTGACCAAAACGGTGTCATTTTGGTCATCGAGGGGGTTAGACCGGGTATTGGGATTGGGCTGGGACGGAATGCAAAATTGGGATTGAAACAATGGCCCTGTCCGATTTTTAGCTTAACAGCCTTATCTTTCTTTCCTTTAAATCCTTCAAAAATAGCCACATTAATTCAAATAGAATTCATTTTGCAACAACAAAAAAAAAACAACAACTAGCATTTAAACTAATTAATTAAATTAATTGATTAAAGCTAATGTGTATTTTGTGATTTTTGTTTTAACCATGCATCTAACCTATGAGTAATTCTTAAATGCAATTAATATACTAAATGAAAATATAAAAATATTTTTGATAATTTTCATGATTTAAAATATTTCTAAATATGCATTAACAATGTGGATAAATGCAAAACAAATAAAGAAAAATTTCTAAAATTCTATAAAAGCAAATAAAATTATTTTTGGACTATTGTTAGGAGTGATATCCTATATGGGGCAAAAATTTGGTGCTCACATTTTCTACTTTTTAGAAAAATAAATATCCAAATGAAGTACTCGTGTTTAATTGCCTGAAAAGTTCCTCATTCTTGCCGCAATAATCTAAATAAAATATTCAAGTAATAAAATTATTGAGATCAGATTAGATGATCAGTCCGCTTGAAGACCTCATAGGACACTGGATTTTAATAAAGTAGATTATTCACAGAGTATACAAGACAAGATAGCAAAGTTTAACCATTTATCTCCCAGAGGAGTACAAGGTGCTGGAGGTGCTAAAGCTTCATGGCTCCAAGCAAAGGCACCAAAGACAAACAAAAAGACAAAAAAGGAACTTTGCCCCTGATATTTCTCATGATTAGTACAGTAACATGGAATATTAGGGCCATGAAGGCCCAAAGGCATCTGAAAGGTTAAAAACTCTCAAATTACAACACTACCTCACTTTTATTGCATTACAAGAACCAATGACAAAAGCTACTAAGATAAGGAGATTCCATAATCAGCTAGGGGTACATAATAGTTACTTTAATTGCAACAACAAGATATGGTTCTTTTGGACAGACGATCATGTGGTTAACATAATGGAAGATACGGAACAACAGGTGACAGTTTCAATCAGCCATCATATGGGCTCTACACCATTACATTTGACAGTCGTGTATGCAAAATGCAAGGCCTATTTGAGACTACAACTCTGGTAAGAATTGAGAGCAATAGCAGACAGAATACAGGGATCATGGGGAGTGGTTGGTGACTTCAACGTGATTACTGACTCTATAGAGAAGAAATGTGGTAGGCCTTACAGAGTAGAAAATAGTTTTGACTTCTTAGCTTGTATTGATGATTGTGGTTTACAAGATGCAGGGTATTATGGAGCAATGTACACATGGAGTGACAATAGAGGAGCCCCTAACACTATATGGAAGAGGCTTGGCAGGCTTCTAATTAATATGGAATGGTCGGATGAATTCTCAGAAACTACTGTGGAGCATCTAGCTAGAGTTTGTTCAGACCATGCACCTCTATTGATCAATATGAAGAAAAGCTCAGTTCCCAGACCCAAATACTTCAAATTTCTCAACTTCTGGACTATATGATGAGTTTCTAGCAGCGGTGCAAGAGGAATGGCAGGAACCAATACAAGGTAATGCTCTATGGATACTACACCAAAAATTGAAGAAGATTACTAAACGGTTGAGTGCTTGGTCGAGACAGGCGTTTGTGACATTTATGAAGAACCAAAGAGGCTGGAGAAACAGATAAATGAATTGGAAGCAATGCACGTAGCTGATACCACACCTGCTCACAAAGTAGAATTGAATGTAGCAAAGGCTAAGTATATCCAGTATCTAAAGATTCAGGAAGAAGTGCTGCGACAGAAAGCAAAGGCACAATGGCTCGAAGAAGGGGACAGAAATACATCATATTGTCATAGTGTCATAAAAGGAAGAAGGAAAAGATTATGCATACAGAAGATACAAGGTGAAGAGGGACAGTGGAGGGAAGGTGATAATGAAATTGCAGAAGCATCCATAAGTCATTTTCACAAGATTTTTGATCATGGTGAGGCTTCAATTGACTTCTCTGCACTAGAATCTGTTACTTCAAAACTAACAGAAGAAGATAATGAGGTGCTCATGGCCATGCCCACAATAGAGGAAACCAAAGTGAGTGTCTTTTCCATAGATCCCACTAGTGCACCAGGACCCGATGGACTAAATGCCCTATTTCTTCAGAAGTGTTGGCCAATAATTGCGGAGGACATACACAATGCAATGTTGGCTTTCTTCAATGGTACGAACATCCCCAGGTTCTTTTCACATTCTTGCTTAGTCATGCTACCCAAGGGTGATTTTCCACAAAAGCTGTCCGACCTTAGACCAATCAGCTTATGTAATGTGACAAGTAAAATAATATCAAAGATTTTGAATGCCAGACTTGTTCAAGTGCTACCAAAGATAATATCTACAAACCAGTCGGGCTTCATTAGAGGAAGACAAATATCGAACACTATGCTGGCTCAAGAAATCATAAATGGCATTCAGGACTCTTCAAAATGGGGCAATGTAGTCATAAAGCTTGATATGGACAAGGCATATGAAAGTTGGGATTCTCAGAGCAATGGGTAGAATTGATTCACAGACACATTTCATGTAATTGGTACTCAATTATCGTGAATGGTCAAAGACATGGTTTTTTCAAGTCGGGGAATTGATTAAGACAGGGAGATCCAATATCCCCTCGCTATTTGTTATAGGTGCTGAACTTCTGTCAATATTGTTGAATAAGCTGCATGAAAATATAGAGTTCACTTGCTTCTCGATGAATAAACGGGGACCTCAAATTAACCACTTGGCTTTTGCAGATGACGTCATTCTCTTTTCTATTGGTAGAAAGAGAACTATCAAGTTGGTGATGAATACTTTGGCAGTCTATGAAGGTATCTCTGGTCAACTGATAAACAATACTAAGAGTTGTTTCTTATTAGCTCCAGATGCTTTAGGAAGGAAGGGTATTAGATTGGCCAGATGGACTGGAATGAAGCAACAAAAGTTTCCAATTAAATACCTTGGTTGTCCGTTATTTGTGGGTAGGCAAAAAATCGCGTATTACTCAGAAATAATCAGTAAGGCAACTAGCAGGATTAGAGGCTGGCACTCCAAACTTCTCTCTCCTAGGGGGAAGGCCATATTGATCAGGCATATTCTTCTTGCTCTTCCCGTGCTTTTGATTTCAACATTACAACCTCCGAAAGGTGTTCTAGTTCAGATTGAGAAATTGTTAGCAAAATTCTTTTGGAGCTCCGCAGATGGGTCAGATAGACACCATTGGATTGCCTGGTCTAAGTTATGTTATCCGTACGAAGAAGGGGGGGCCAACTTCAGAAGGCTACATGATACGTGCAAGGTTTTTTCTGCCAAAACATGGTGGAAACTAAGAACCGGGGATTCTTTATGGAAGGAGTTTATATTGGCCAAATACTGCAGCAGACACCACCCAGTGATAAAGAAAGTAGGTAAAGGGGCATTACATAGCTGGAAGCAATTATGCAAAATAAAAGACAAAGTGGAAGAGCACCTGGTATGGTTAGTCGGGAAAGGTGAGATTTCATTTTGGTATGATAATTGGACAGCAGAGGGACAGCTATGTAGTCATCTGGATGAAGGGGTGAGACCTAAAGGCATCAAGTTGGAGGAAGTACTCATTAATGGTGGCTGGCATGAAGGAACCACCGGGACTCTATGGCCAAACTCACTCAGAAATGCACTGTAAAATATTTTAGTTGAGTTGGACACTGAAAAGCCCGACAGACCAATATGGATACCTGATAGTAGAGGACAATTCTCAGTATCATCAGCCTGGGAAATATTTAGACAGAGAAGAAACATATCTGCGACAGCCACAAGGATATGGCATAAGTCAGTCCCTTTCAAGATGGCCTTTTCTTACTTGGCAAGCAGTACATAATCATCTATTACCTATGGATGATAGTGTCTCGATGAGTGGGATTGTGTTAATTCCTAAGTGCTACTGCTGTAGGACACCATCACCTGAGTCCATAGAGCATATATTTTGCTCAGGCACATTTGCATTAACAATTTGGTATGTTTTTTGTGCACCTTTTGGCATTAATTGCAGGAACACTCAATTAATACAGCTACTATATCATTGAAAAATTTAAAAAATATTTTTTCCCAATTCCCCAGCTTTTTTACATTGCTTCTGTGTTGCATCCTGCTTTTAAACTTAAGTTAACTGAACGACTTGTTAGAGAAATATATGCAAATTTAGAGATTAAACCTGTTGGAATTGCGACTAATAAATATCTAAGTGTAGAACATGCTTGTGCTAAAGTTCTTTCAGATACCATGGTTGTTTTCGCGAAGTATAGAGGTTGGGCAGACAATGCTACACCAACTGCACCAATACAATCAACCGGTGAAAGTTCTTCTCAAATGGGCAAAAGGCATCTGGGATGAGCACTTTTGGAGGACTTGATCAAAAGTTGCTTTCAGAACAAGACGAGTACGGGGAGGAATACAACGAGTTCCAAGTCCATTTAATTGAATATCCAAAGAAACTTACAAGTTTTGGAACTTATAATTTATTGGATTATTGAAAGAATCAAGAATCGTAGTTTCCAATACTTACAAAACTGGCCCGGGATATATTAACAATTCAAGCTTCATCAGTTGCATCGAAGAGCGCTTTTAGCCAAGGAAGATTTCAAATTGGAGATCACAGACATTCGTTGAGAGAAGAGGCAATGGAAACAGGAGTTTTATTTAGGGATTGGATTAGAGCAGAGCGAAAAAACTTTGGAATACCAGAACTTTCTCAGAAAAAAGACAAAGCATATCTCGATCAAATTTTGGGCGACGGAACAAGTGAAGAAGGGAGTCAAACAGGCAATGAAGAAGAAGATGAAGAAGAACAAGACGAAGATGATGAACCTGAACAACAACAACCTGTTCTTAAAGAAAAGCCTACGGCTATCTTAAAAAAATTAGCCAATATGTTTAAAAGAATGTATTTTCTACATTAGAATACACTACAATAAAATTGCTCCAAATCTTGGAATTCCATCACAGTTCACAACTCTTGTCTTCTTATTTTTTTTTAAAATTTATTCTTTGCGCAAAAATACTACAATTAATTACTAGTTTCTAATTGATTCAATTTCAAGGTTTGGATCTAATTTTAAACTTTGAAACTAATTCAAAGTTTGAAAAAATATTATAAGTTTTTTAATTCTAAGTTTGAACTTTGAAACAAACTAAACATTTCAAATATATATACAAAGTTAGTAATATTTTGTTGTTATATTTTCAAAAACTTAAAATTATCCATCACTTTAAATGAACGACAAATAAAAAAAAATTACTAGCCGGACCGGACCGGAAAAATCGAGCTACCGGTAGTCGGTGCCGTCACGGACCGGCTTGCATCAAATAGGACCGGCGGGCCCGAACCGGTAAGACCGGTTTGGTCCGGTCTTGAGGCCTTCCGGTACCGGACCGGACCGGAAATGGAAAAAAATTCCACTAACCACCTCTAATTGTCACTATTTGAAAGTAGTATGTTACTACTAATGAGATTAATTGGTATAAGCATGTAATTTCACACTACGACACATAGAAAAAATAATTGCTTGAATATTAAACTCTTTATTTTATAAAATAATAAAATGTCAAACTAATTTGTTTTAGAAAAAATAAAAGAAAAAAGAAAAAAAATACTTAAGTGGGGCGGGGCGAGGCGGATAATAGTATCATCCAATTGTGCGAAACTGAACTATCATCAATTTTTTAGAACACAGATGATAATATTATTAGAGATAGATCTGAAATAGGATTTGCTTGGCTTAGATGGACGTCAAGACGTGTCTTAAAAAGAGCGACAGAAGAATAAATGAAAGCCCTATCTTCAGGAGTTAACTGAGCCATACAACAAATAGCATTTAAAAGTGTTGCTCTTGTATTATTGAATTTATACTTTCACCTTTTTCTCAAACATCTTCTGTTAGAATAACTTGCTAATTTCATCCATTTTTCAAAGAAAATCAGTCATACACGTATAGGCTAAATAATTCATGAAAGACAAGCGTCTCATTAAATAAAGTTCACGAATAGATCATGAATTTGAGATATCAAAATGTACGTATTTTGAGAACCAAGAATGTATTTAGCAAATCAGCAAGGACTCTAATAAATTCTCCAACATTTCACATGATATTCGTTTACTTTGAAATGAAAAGTTCTTTTGATACATTACATTGTTTCAAATTTATTGAAATTCTTGTTACAGCATTATGAGACCTCCGATCAGGGAAGCTTTATTATTTGTTCTAATACGACAAACCATGGCTATAAATAGTATAGAGCACAGCAGCTTTGGAAGAATATATGGTAATCTAAAGGGATGGATAATTGATCACGCCCAATTATGCATTTTAAGAGATCTAGCAGTCGTTGCAAATACAATTCGGTTTATCAATTCGGAGTTGAATCCCGCTGAAAATTAACCTACTAATCACAACCACTAGTTTCACAAGAATTCAAGTAATCAACCTTAAGAAATATTAAATAATGAGTTGACTGTTTACTAAATAAGAGCAAAGTATTTAAAAAGCTATAATTTTATTACTAACAAAGCAAATATTGCAGACAAGATTGGAAAAACCTAGGGTTTTGATTTCCCCAATTGTCAGAATCTCTTCCGCTACGTTTCCTATAAATTCGCCTAAGTATTTTCTATCGATCGTGAGTATTTGGGTGTCGTAGTTCTCTCTTGAGCAACTATCACAATTTACTAGACGTATTCTCTCGAACTACGCTAGCCGACACTAATTCCTCGTTCACTACGATTGCACCAAGGGTTCGTTATCTCTAATCCCGCCTTTAAATAATCCCGCCTTTAAACCCTCCATATTGATTTCTCAAATACATTGAGAGTGATGTTGTTCAACAACTACCTAAATGCGTACTCTCTCTCGAGCAGTACACACTAAATATGCACAGTCAATTGAGGGCCCTTCAACCATATAATATTATAGTTGAACAAGTAAAGAAAAGTAAATGGCAAATTTATATTAAACGCAGTGAAAAAATCATCCTTTATTAGATGGGAATTTAGCTACTCATAATTGTTTGCACAAATACAAGACTATAATTCATAACAATAGAAAATAGGAAGAAAGAGGAAAAAACATAAAGTTGAATCTTTTTCTCTCTCTTCAAAAAGTGGCTAACTCTCATATTTATATGGTTTAGGATTGAGTTGGGGCGAATTTGGCTTCTTCTAATTTGGATTGGAAAAGCTAATTTTTTCTGCTCCTGTCCCGGTCTGTCGAAGTGGACCTCGCATCACTGTCCGAGACTTTTCTCTTCAGCTATTTTTTAACCAATTTTTCTCCTATTTGATTATTTTTTGTATAAGTTTGTTCCTACACATAAGAAACACGTAATGAAGATATTTTCACTTCAAAAGCGGTGTGAATTCCTGCAACTCACACAAGAACTAACATACAAACACATTCAAACATGCACTTTTCACCCTTTATCACCACCCAAGACTTAAACTTTTGCTCGTCCTCGAGTAACTTAAAATTAAGCACATAAGCAAGAAACACCTTTCAAAATATACTCAAGCATCACACCAATGACAATGATTTATATCAGCGCTTAGCGACGAGTGTTTGGCGTGTATAAAATTTAAACTCGTACTTTGTCAAATTATAGTATAGAAATATGTTGAACCCACAGAGATTATTTTATCTATTCTACAAACGTTTTTTGTTTTAATTACTATATGAGAAAACCAGGAAGAGTTGAGTTGTGAATTAATTAACTAAAAATGCATGAAGAGAGAAATAGAAAATATTTTATTTTTCACAAATGCAATAAAAAGGTGTTGGGATCATAACTTCACTTAATATTTGTATTATATAATAGATGAAATTATCCTTCAATTTCTATTTCTCATAAATGTATAAATGCCTCTCACGATTACATTTATATATTATTACTTAAGTTATATAATTAATTGCAATCCTCTCGGCAATACAAATTAATTGTCTAAATAGTAATATTAAAGAGCCAGAAATATTGCTTAAACTAAAGCTTGCTCTTTTTAGTAAGTCCCTTTCGGTTATTCTACTTGTTATAATTGATTACCACTAGATTCGCCTCTTTCGGTTACAAATAAGTGTAGAATCAATTTTAACATATAAGAGTTAGATGACACTAAATAAAAATTAACATCTATCAATACCAAAATTAACTATATTATTCTTCCGCCTCTTTTGATTACAGAATTAGTAAGAAGTTAATATGTAGTACGAAATAGATAGATGTTAACAAATTAAATAACACCTAACTATAAAGCAGATGAAATTTAATGGAAAAAACTTCAGCTCAAACACATGAAATTGAGGGATAATATCTATTATTATATAGAAATGTTAAGATCCGCCATCCTCCCAACATAGAAAACTCCATAATGGAGTTACTACTGACAACAGAAATGTTCTTGCCCATTAAATAAGAAAAAGAAATATTCTAGAGAATAATTTCCCCTATTTAATTAATAGGTGCTAGAATAATTTTCAACATTATAATCTATTTGGAACTAGAAATGAAGACACTTTAATAGCTAAAAGAAGAAAAGAAAGTACTGAAAGAAGCAAGGAAAAGAAGAAGTTCTCCTCTCAATTTTCTGTTCTAATGAGAAGCTCAATGAAGTGCTATTTATAGATGGAAAAGTATATTATGTATATTGATTTCTCACATATCTTTTCCTAAGTTGGCAACTTGCATGTGCTTGTAGTTGTAAAGTTTGCTGAAATGTAATCCTCCAAATTGGCAAGTGGGCCATTTGCTTGGATTTTTTTATGTGCACAAATACTTTCATCATTTGTAAAGTTGCATACACCACTTTACTTTTAATTTTTCAGCATTATAGTTCTTCTTTGCAAATTTGGAAAGTGAACTTTTTCTTCTCATTGTTCTTTTTTCTTATTAATTTAATTATTTCCTGCAAAGAAAGAAAAATATTAGTACTAAAAATTAAATTCCAGCTCAACTTATACATGATATTTTTCTCTTATCAAATTCTCTCACACTTAAATTTTTGCTTGTCCTCGAGCAAAAAAAAATAAAAAATCAAATAAACATGGTAGTAAACACTTTAAGTGAAATCATGAGAAGTTTTGATAGAGAAGAATTAACTAAGACGAATCCACGAGTTCAAACAACTTTTAATCGTACTCATGTTCACCTATTGAGAATCGAAATCATAATATTTCTAATCTCAAGTGTGTCTCACTAGATGAAGAGAGATGCTAATATATCACACAATATATAGATAAAGAACAGAGAATGGCATGAATAGAAAAATTCGCTCGCTCTCAACAAAAAAAATACCTCAAGCTACTGAAAATTGCCATAAGCTTGACTATTATGTGATTCTCTACTAATATAGAAGTCTATGAGTTGAGATCATGTCGGACCTTTACAAGGTTGTAATGAAGGCTTAGGGATTGGAAGGATACATATGGATAATAGTGACTCAAATTCCCTGTAGGCTTTACACTTTACTTTATCGCTCAAGCACGATTATCTTCCATATTTCTTTAAGCAATTGACATCCTTTTTTTGTAACCCATTCACAACTTTCATTTTTTTTAATTGAATGGAGATGATAATATTTCTTTGTTTTTCCCTATTCTTTTGTAATTTTTTTTCCAGAGTTTCAGAAGCAACTAATTTTTTTATTTCTCGTAAAAACATCTCAAGAGATCAACAAACTCAAATAATTGTTCTTTCATCAATTATGCCTAACCCCTAAAATTTTTACATTTAGATTAACTCTTAAAGTGCCCAAAGGGAATTGGGTGAACAAATAATAAGTCTTAGCAACAAACAAGCTAAGGCTTAAAGCTTGGCGACCAACCAAAAATAAATAAAATAATAGGCGCAACTGCGCTAACTAGGGATAAAGAACATCAAGATAGGTTAATTTAAGTTGTGGCTCAACAAAGAAGACCTACTTTCATTTCTCAACTCAAAGAACTACCTAGAATCTCGCTTCAAACCACATTCAAGGCAAGTTCTAGATTTTCAAATAAGCAGGAGAACTAGACAATATAAGCTAACCGCACAATACACTTGGAACCAACGAAAATTATGATATAAATCACTAATAAGTATGAGCTTAGAAAGGTAATCATAAAACCCATGAATGGTACTTGATCAAATTCGTTTTTTTTTTAGTCTCATGCTTTTCAAGTCAAATCAAGTTTAGCTAACTTATTTACCAAAACAGATTAAACAACTAAAAATCCTAAAAAAATATTCGGTTCAAAATATTACGACCATGGCAAAGAACCGAAGAAGAAATCCATGGAAGTAAATGAAATAAGTCGCCTTAGGAATAAGGCAACTCAAATTTTATCAAGTTTTTTCAGAGCTTTTTTTAAAAATAATTTTACTAAAACATATTCTTTTAATTGTAACATATACTCTTTCTTTTTTTTTTTTT
>MCJB01042303.1:57393-99207 GCA_002018475.1 Nicotiana obtusifolia
GTGGCAGGCGTGCCACCCGCTCCCACATACATCACATCCCGTGGCAGGCGTGCCACCTGCTCCCACTTACAATATATCCTGTGGTAGGCGTACCACCCGCTCCCACTTACAATATAACCTGTGGCATGCGTGCCACCCGCTCCCACTTACAATACCACAACAATCACAGGAAATCCCGTCAAGGGAATAAGGCAACATAACAACTTCTCAATGAGGGAAATAACAACATCAAACAATCATCCTGGCCAGGGGGAAATCAGCTATAACCAAACCATATTCGGCTCCTATTTAGCTCAATCGATGTTAGTACTCAATCACAGTCGAAGTTCTACAATTAACCTCCCAACCCAATTATCATTCATTAAACCTAGACACGACGCTACTATTGTGACACCGGATCCCTTAAACTCCTAACGAACCCCTAAGACACTACCCATCACTTAGACACTGAACCCCTTTTTGACTTCTAACACTTCCTTAATCAACTAGTCTGTCTAACAATCTAATTTATGCCGAACAAAAGATACATCAACCTGTAATCAAGTGGAACAATTATAATGTTAAGCTCATGTGGTAGGCGTACCACCCGCCCTCATTTCACGATATCTTGTGGCAGGCGTGCCACCCGCTCCCACTTATATTACAACAACAATCACAGATAATATTTAGCAATTAGAACAATAATTGTACAACACTTATCAATATATGACCCACGGTCATGCCCGACACCAATGTATAGGTACTCGTCACCATACCTATACATTGTCTCAACAAGAAGCAATTTAAGATTAGGACAACCACTTACCTCGCTTTGCTTTCAAAATTCAAGATTTCCCAATGAGTCCAAATCTCTGCAACAATCCAAAGCCACAAGCCTTCTAGCCTCAAATTCGTCTGAACCCTTTTAAGTACTGGTCACGATGGGTTTTTTTTTTTTTTTTTTTGCAGCAATTTGAGCTGAGGTTCTTGGGGTTAGAGAGTGGGGGGTTTTGTAATTGATGTTGAGATGTTGAAGAAGGGTTTCATGGTAAATTTTCAGTTCTTTTGGGCTATTCTTGATGATTTTTCAGCTAGGTTTTAGGTGGGTTTAAATGGGGAAAGCTGGATTGGTAATTGGAGGTTGATAGCTAAGTGATGGAGGCGTTTCCATGGAAATTTGGGGTTGTTTACAAGGGGTTTTGAAGGTTGATTTGCTATGGTTTGGAGGTGTTTTGGGGAGTTTTACAGAGGAAGTATCGAAAATGAGAGGGTTTTTGCATGTTAGGGTTAGGGGTCCTTATTTATAGTGGGTCAACAATTCGGAATGAAAACGAGTGGCCAGATACCAGAATGCGATCGGATTCTGGTCACAGAACGCATATGCGGTCCGCATTTGGGCCGCATTTCTGACACGATATTTGACCCCAAAACTCTGTCTCACTCTGCGATCCTACTGTCAAATCTGCGGTTCGCATTCCTGAAATGCGATCGCATTTCTCGTCGCATTTTCGACGAACGGTTTGCCCAGTTTTTCTGTTTCACTATGCGACGCCTGTGCGAGATATGCGGTTCGCATATCTAAAATGCGATCCGCATTCTCATCACATTTTCGACAAGAAGTTTGCCCAGTTCTCTGCTTCATTATGCGACGAAGGATGCCAACTATGCGACTCGCATTTGCACATATGCGATCGCATAGTGGACTTTGCGACGTCTTTCCCTTTTTCTCTTATCTTTTGAATTCTTTTCCCTACCCTTGGGTTCTTATACCTCATTTACTGCAAAAGAAAAATAACAAGATTGCATAACCACTAGGAAGGATTTGCACATTAAACAAGCCAAATCTATATGATTTACTACCACGTGTTCCTACGACACATCGGGTCGTTACAAAATAGTCCATACACTAAAATATAAATTCAAGTATAGTCTAAGGACTCAAATATAGGAAGAATTCGCTCACACTCACAAAGAAACTCTTATGCCACCCAAAGCTCGTTCCATACGCTTGCTCGTAGTGTAAGTCTCTATTAATTTAAGCTCGCAAAGTCTAGGATCAAGTAGGACTTTATAGGTTGTAACGTAGGCTAAGGGACTGGTAGGATATATTTAAGAAAATAATGACTAACTCTGCTAAGCACTTTAATACACTACACTTCGCTTCTAAGCACCTTCTTGCCATGACCACTTCAATGTCTTGCCGTGAAACCATACGTCTTTAAGCCCTTCTTCATTAAGCACATCAATATATAGATATTTACTAGCCCAGACAAAGATATAGAGGTGTTATTCCTTTTTTTTCACTCTCCTTAATTTGGTATTTCTGGCTTGTAATTTTTTTCTTTTTTTGTTATACACAATTGCACCTTGTCATCCTCTCTATGGTTCCACTCAAAAGCTACCAAATCTCTTTCTTTACTCTTCTAGCTACTTAAGTGCTTTCTGAGGTAAAGTATTACAGGATTTGATTAAGAACAAAGAGGGTTCGGCTTGTAATGTGATTGCAAAAGAAAAGGCCTACAAGCTCAAAAAGTTCAAATACAGATAATATTAGCACTAGTAGGCCAATAGGCTAAATGGTTAATCAAAGAAAGCATATATCACCTCCTAAACTTACAAGACTTAATCATTTCGCTTTGTTTCACACACGGGATAAGTTTTAGACTAGCAAGGATGGCACAGAGTACACCAAAAGTCTCACCTCACACATTGCACATGACTCACTTAGGATTGTCGAGATCTGACTCTCGAGTTAAAGCAACTAGCACAGTCATCATAAAATTTTCAGCACACGGGAATTAATCACAAGAGTCAAAAAATGAGCCTTGGTGTCTAAAGAAAGCCACACACATTGTCAAGGCATGTAATTATAGAAATCACAAAGAAAGTACATAGTTGAAATGCTTCAGACCTAAGCCTCGATATAAAACATGTCAAAAGCACAAATTACTCGAGCTTCTTCCAATTCCATTGCAAGTTCAAGCAGAAAACAAAATGAAAGAGCTTTTTGTATTTTTCTTTAGATTTTAGTACCTCAAGAAAGTTGTCTAGGTAATCTATCATTGGTAAAAGTCTGCAATTCTTTATAAAATTTGAAAAACTTTACCTAATAATACCCGGTTCAAGAAACTTGCATCCTCTGGAAATATTCATGCTCTAAAGAAAACCTAGGATTAAGCCACCATAAAAAAATACTACAATTATATAATTATAATAGCCATAAATGTGATCATGCAATTCAAAATGTATTACTAGCAATTAAGCTCATGCCACAAAAATTAAAGTCTAACACCCTACTCCACATTGAAGAATGTGAACTGTCCTCAGTGGCACAATATCACAAAAATACAAATAAGCGAGATTAAAAGTAGAGTGGATATCAGAAACTCCCGCAATATCACTCGGGTTGTGGTGAGGATCGGGGTGTGAAACTCGGTCCCCAGAAGTGTTGGATCCTCTAGTGCGACGCCAGACGCATCAGCTACATCAATCAGCTCGCCCTCCGAAATAGGAGGAACCTCAGCATTCCCTACGCCCGCTACAGTCACATCGACCAGTCCTAGCTCCTTCGCAATAGTGCTATCAGTAGCACTTAAATCAACTATGTGGGGCCCTCTGCATCTGTCTGTAACTTTATAGTTATTCTATGTTAATTAGCAAAATTCAAAAAGAAGTGGGCAAGGCAACACCTAAGTCGTGCCTAAGTCGGCCGCCGATGACACTTGTCTTAGAAAGAACACACTTGAAGTTCATAAGACACCCAACAGCCACCCTACACTTAAGAGATGTTCGTATTGCTAATAAAGGTATATTAGCTACTTAGACTTCACTAAACCTCAACCAAAATTTCATTCAGGCATTTTATCGAATACCTTATGTGCACAAAATTTGCTTAGCTTCCCAATTTGCTTATGTTATACCCTCCCAATTTGAGTGAGGTGATGGGAATTGTAATTTCCCATCTCATTATGTTCATAAACAACCCAAAAAATGAGACCCCAACATCCAAACAAAATTAACTCATACCTAAAAAGGGAAAAACAATTAATAAAACTAAAAGCTACCCAAGGGAGGGAGAGAGAAGGAGGAATGACGTTGGGAAAAGGGAAGGGAAGACGACACAGAAGAGAGCTTACCTGATGGGCCACGTCAGGGTGGATAGTGGAGGGGTGATGGAGGAGGTAGGGGTCTGTGCGTATTTGTATTTGACTGAGAAAGAGACATAGCAAGGGTTTAAGATAGATGATGTGCCTGTGTTTTCAATTGTCTCCAGTCCTGATCTCGCGAAGCCATGGGCACTTCACTGCCCACTTTATTTTCTTTTTCTCTCTTTCAGTCCCGGTCTCGCGATGTGAGACACACTTCGCATCTCACTTCGCTGCTCCCAAAAGTTTTCTCCTCAATATTCTTGGTCTTGGTCTCCCGAAGCAATCTTCGCTTTGTTGCTGCCTCCCACTTAGACGAAAACAAGAAAATTGGTTTGCCTCCCAACAAGAGCTTGATTTAACTTTGCGGCACGACGAATTACAACATTACAATGGGTTGCCTCCCATGAAGCGCCTGATTTAACATCGCCGCACAATGTAGACTTTCCATATTGTACTTTGCTCACATATAGAGGTTCGTTCAATTGTATCACATCTTTCTATCCTTTTTCGTCACTCATTCCAAGGTAGTCTTTCAATCTTTGCCCATTCACTCTAAACCTGTTTGTCTCATCCTCGGACTCAATTTTTATAGCTCCATTTGAGAGCACCTGCACTACTCTGAATGGTCCCGACCATCTATATTTCAGCTTACCCGAAAATAATTTCAATCTTGAGTTATATAGAAATACCACGTCTCCAGGTTTAAAATTTCACTCAAGAATATTTTTGCCATGCATCATCTTCATTCTCTCCTTATATAGCCTTGTGCTCTCAAAAGCATGGTAATGAAACTCATCAAGCTCGTGCAATTCTATGACTCTACTTATACCCGCTACCATATCGAGATTCAGCTGCCTCAATGCCCATAAAGCTCTATGCTCTAATTCCACGGATAAGTGACACGCTTTCCGAATCACCAATTTATATGAAGACATGCCAATTGGAGTTTTAAATGCGGTACGATAGGCCCAAAGTGCATCATCTAAATTTTTCTCCCAATCCGTTCTTATAGCATTCACGGTCTTTATTGACACACTCTTTATTTCTCTGTTCAACACTTTCACTTGCCCGCTTGTTTGTGGATGATATGGGGTGGCAACTTTGTGGCGAACACCACATTTTTCTAACAACTTTGCGAAGGATCGATTTCAGAAATGAGTGCCTCTATCATTGATTATTGCCCTTGGAGTGCCAAACCGGGTGAATATTTTCTTTCTAAAAAAACCAATCACTCCTTTTGCATCATCTGTAGGGAGTTCCATAGCTTCCACCCATTTTGACACATAGTGCACAGCTACAGGTATGTACTTGTTGCCATATAAGCTGACAAAAGGCCTCATAAAATCGATTCCCCATACATCAAATACTTTCACCTCCTGAATTGGGTTCATAGGCATCTCAGGTCGGCGGAAAATATGCCAGGTCCGTTGGAATTCATCACAAACCTTCACCCAAAGGTGTGTATTTTTGAACAATGTCGGCTAGTAGAAGCCCGACTCCAACACTTTCACAGTTGTCCTTACTCCCCCGAAATTGCCACCATATGGGGATGTGTGACAAGGCTGCAAAACAGAAGATTGGTCTGCCTCGGGGATACATTTTCGGATCTTGTTATCAACAGAAATCATGAACAGATAAGGCTCATCCCAATAATACTTGCAATAGTCACATCATAAATTTTTCTTTTAAACATAGGAAAGGTCATAGGGGACAATTCCGCTTGGTAGGTAGTTTCCAATGTCTGCATACCATGGCACTACCTCAAGGTTAATGGCTAATAATTGTTCATCCGGGAAAGTCTCCACAATCTTTTCCATCTTAACCTTCTTCTCTGCTCCTTCCAACCTAGACAAGTGATCAGCCACTTGGTTCTGTGTCCCTTTTGGTCATAGATTGCTAAGTCAAATTCTTGCAGTAGTAGCACCATCGAATCAGCTGCGGCTTTGACTCCTTCTTCTCAATTAGGTACCTGAGAGCAGCATGGTCAGTATAAACAATTACCTTCGAGCCTATCAGGTATGACCTGAATTTGTCAAATGTGAACACCACTCTAGCATCTCCTTCTCGGTCATTGTGAAATTTAGTTGCGCACCGCTCAAGGTTCTACTTGCATAGTAGATTGGATGCATGACTTTATCTTTCACTGCCCAAGAACTGCTCCCACAACATAGTCGCTTGTATCACACATCAGCTCAAAAGTTGCTCCCAGTCAGGTTCCACTATAATTCGTTAGTCACTAGCCTCTTCTTCAATTCCTCAAAAGCTAGCTTGCAATCATCAAAGAATACAAAGGGGTGGTCTTTTTCATGCAATTTATACAAAAGAAATTGTAGAAAAAGCTTTTATAAATGGAGGAAACTTGTCAATTATATCAATCTTAGCGCGTCCATCTCAATTCCATTACTTGACACTAGGTGTCCCAAGACTATACCTTCTTGTACCATGAAGTGATACTTTTCCCAGTTTAGCACTAGATTAATCTCTATACATCTCTGCAGCACTCTTTTCAGATTCCTAAGGCAATCATCCAAAGAGTTTCCCACCACTGAAAAATCATCCATGAAAACATCCATTATGTCTTCTACCATATCTGTGAAGATGGCCATCATGTACCTTTGGAATGTGGCAGGTGCATTGCATAGGCCAAACTACATTCTCCAGAAAGCATAGATGCCATATCGACAGGTGAATGACGCTGTCTCTCTATCCTCTGGGGCAATAGAGATCTAATTATACCCCGAGTATCCATCCAGAAAGCAAAAGTGGCACCTCCCTGCCAATCTGTCTAATGTTTGATCAATGAACGGCAACGAGAAATGGTCTTTTCGGGTGGCCTTGTTCAACCTTCTGCAATCAATATAGATTCTCCATCAAGTGACTATTCTTGTTGAGATCAATTCGTTGTTCTCATTTTGCACTACAGTCATTCCAGCCTTCTTTGGAAAATACTGAACTGGACAGACCCAGTTACTGTCAGAGATGGGAAGATGATTCCCGCATCTAACCACTTGATCACTTCTTTCTTCACCACTTCTTTCATGTTGGGGTTCATACTTCTTTGTTGTTCTCTGAAAGGTTTGTGCCTATCTTATAGTAGATCTTATGCATACAAAAAGTTAGGCTGATACCCTTTATGTTTGCAATGGTCCAACTAATTGTAGTTTTGCACTCCTTCAGAACTTGCAAAAGTTGTTCTACTTGCACATCTAACAAACCAGATGAGATAATAACAGGTAAAGTCGAGTTCGGTCCTAATAAAGCATACCCGAGGTGAGATGGTAATGGTTTCAAATCCAACTATGGTGGCTCTTCGATCGATGGCTTGGCTGGACGGGTCTTTCTTTCTTCTAAGTGTAAAGGCTCGAATTCGAGCTTTTTTTTCCAGTATCCTTGGGCCACCATAGACTTTTTCACATTAAATGTTATTTCTTTATTATTCAGTCTCATATTTAGCTCCCTAGTTTCATAATCAATTAGAGCTCTCCTTGTGGCCGAGAATGGCCTTCCCAAAATTATGGGAATCTCTTCATCCACCTGGCAATCCAGAATCACAAAATCTACAGAAAACACAAATTTCCTAACCTGCACCAGTACATCATCAAGTATACCTGATGGCCTTTTCATCATTCGGTCAGCTAACTGTAGCAACATAGATGTGGGCCTTGCTCTTTCAATGCCTATCTTTTTATAGATATACAAGGGCATCAAGTTTACTTTTCCCCAAGATCAGATAATGCTTTTGGGAATGCATAGCTACCTATGGTGCATGGAATTGTGAAACTTTCAGGGTCGGATAGCTTTTCAGCTACTGGTCGTGTCACCATAGCACTATAAGTCTGGGTCAATGTCACAGTAGCTAGGTCTTGAAAACTAAACTTGCGAGACATCAAGTCATTCATCATTTTTGCATAACCTGGCATCTCTCACAAGGCATTTATCAGAGGAATGTTCACCTGAATCTGCTTCAACATTGCCATGAACGTTTTGTACTACTCATCATTCTGATATTTAGCAAACTCTACGGGATCGGTGATGGAGGTCGCTTCCTTCTTGTGACTTGAATTAAATCCTGCTCAAACACTTTTTCTGATACCTTCTCTTGCACTTGCTCAGTCTCCTTTGCCACTTCTTTTTCTTTGCTTGTTTCCTCTTGGGCAAGTTGCATTGTTACCTCTGTTAAATCAATTGACTCATCTATCTCAAGTGGTACTGGCACAAGTGTTTTAGTTGGTCGGCTTTCTTGAGCAATTTCTTGATCTAGATCAAGCTCTCTACCATTTCTTAGACTCACAACCATCAGCTGCTTCGGGCCCTGATCCTTTGGATTGATATGTGTGTCCGCAGGTAATGTCCCTGGAGGACGATTATTAAGAGCCATAGATATCTACCCTAATTGAACCTCAATGCCCTTGATAGCTGAGTCATGTGATATTACCTTTTCTTGCAGCTGGTGGATCGTTTCTTCCATCTACCCGCTGGACCTAATGAGTTGTTGCAGCATTCCTTTAATTTTGAACAACCCGTCATCTTGTCTCTCTATCTATTGCTATTGAGGTTATTGATAATCTAGTTGCTGATTCTGTTGATTGTACCCCTGTTGCCTTTGATAAGGCACAGACTGACCCAGTGGGTCGTACAGCTCCAGGATTACTGTGCTGGCCTATAGACCACCTTGTCTTTGGCCTCCGTAGTTGTCCACATAGTTCATATTCTCTTGATAGTTTTGATTGTCACTCTCACCACTCCATGAGCACACTTATGGCTGATTATTGCATGGTGTGCATAATCCTCCATTTGTCCTGTCAACTATGTGCACCTGCTTTTGGCCCGACTCATCAATATTTTTGGTGAGGATACTCAATTGAGCATTAGAGTGGCCATATTCTCGACTATGGAGTTGTTTGGGTCCAGCACTACTAATTGAACTACAGGGATGATTGCAGTGTCTCTTGTTATCCATCCTAAGTTTTGAGCCATTTTATCAAGCAGAACTTTACACTCTCTGAATTATTTACTCAAAAAAGCTCTACCTGCTGAAGCATTAACGTTTGCTTTCAGCTGTCTGCCAATCCTATGTAAAACCTCTGTCCCAACATCTGATCCGGAATGCCATAGTGTGGACACTTAACCAGCATCCTTTGAATCTCTCCTATGTCTCTTGCAATGTTGCAGCTGGTTTCTGCCTGAAGCTCAATATCTCATCAACTTGCTTGGCAGTCTTATTGGACAGGTAGAATTTTTTCAAAAACTGCTCGACTAATTCCTCCCAAGTAGTGATAGAGTTTATGGGGAGCGAATTAAGCCAAGTCTGAGCCTCTCCTATCACTGAGAATGGAAACAACAACAACTTTATTGCTTCCGGTGTCACATTTGGTTGCCTTTGTGTGACACAAATCAATAGTAAGTAGGAATTTTGACTACTTATTAGTGTCTTTTAGCTTTAATTTTAGTCTAAAAGAATTAAATTATGTTCCCGAAAACTGATAAAATGTGCTAAATTGCAGGAATATTAGAAGATGGATTCCCGAGATGAAATCCAACTCAAAAGGAGCAATCTAAATTCAAGGCCTCAAAAGGCACAAAAGCCCATAAAGTGCGGACCGCAAAATTTCATCTACGGTCGCAGATGATGAAGGGAAAGCCAGCAGACTTTTGTACAAAGTGCGGACCACACAAGAATTGTGCGGCTGCAAAAGGTGACTAGGAACAAAGTCCAGAGAATGTGCAAATCCCCAAGTTTCCAAGCCCTCAGAAGTGCGGACCGCACAGGAATTGTGCGGCCGCAGACATAAATCTGCGGACCGCAGAAGACCAAGTGCGACCGCAGTTACGAATCTGCAGACCGCAGAAAGAATTCCTTGCGGCCACAGATCAGAATTATTCGGCCGCAGACCTCAGTCCTGACAAGTTAAAGAAATCTGCGAACTGCACATGGAATTGTGCGGCCGCAGAACCTCCCGAAGGGCATTTTTGTTAGAAATTTCCTTTCCTGTATAAATAGACGAGTTTCACAATTTTAGGTCAACTTTTGACATCAGCAGCTACAATAGCTGTTTTACTTTACTTCTTTTAGTAGTTTTTCATATTTTGAGATATTTTAACATAGATTTTATCATTTTGATTTCACAATATGAGTTTATTTATCATTTCTTCTTGTATTTCTTCAATTTCAAGCATGTGTAGCTAGATTTTTAATACGATTATGACCCAACCCTAATGTGTAAACCTTATGGGTATTTAATTTGATGCTTGTTTATGGTTAGGTGTTTATTATTTAGCCTTGTTCATGCTTTAATGAATTAATGGTTGCAAACATTAGTTCATGCCTACTTAACTTAGTCTCTACTTGATAAAGAGAGACTTAGTCTAGGACAACTTGGCTAACAAGAAATTGGGTCAATCAAGAGATTGATAATCCCAGTTAAAGGGTTTAACCTAGAGATAGTAATAACCCGACTTGAGCTTTTATCAACCATTGTGTGCAATACCTATTTGGACTTGAGAAAGCCAAATTGGGCAAAATCACTCTCTGACCGAGAGGTATTGAGTGGGTAATTGAGAGTTGATAGCTGGAATACACCCCAATCAACAAAATAAGCATTAAGGTCTATATCCCATAAGACAAATACCTAGGTGATGGTCATAGCCCTAGGATTTTACAAAACTCGGAAAACAACAAAAAAAGCAATTCTCTTAGTTTCATTTCTTAATTTTGCAATCTTAGTTTAAATTAGACATAGAATCAACCCCAATTTGTGAAAGTGTAAATTGAGATAATTCGAATTCACGTACTATAATATATACGCCTAAATCACATATATAACTCCCTCTGAAAATCGACCCCCACTCTTGTTGCGTACTGCTATTGCAATCGACCGTTTAATAACTTTGAATTTAGGTGTGAAATTGGACGAGATCAATCGACGGGAAATTTTTCAGATGCTGCTGTGGATCTTCAATATAAGACCCCGAGAACATTCCCTTATTCTGCAACAAATGCAGCATGTTGTTAGTGATTTGAAATGATTCTACTTTTGTATCTGAGGGACTGAAATTGCGGTTCGCAGATTTTCAGCGAGGGGTTGTGCCCAATAATACAGGGTTGCTTCTGGCACAAGAGGTGCCACACCTGATTGTTCAGGTCATCCCCATTATTTCGGTTATTTTGATTGTCCCAACCGTCACCCATGTCTAGTTCAATTTATTTTCGTGGGTGTTGTTGTCGTTTGTCTTTTTTGTTCGCACGATTTAATGCCATGAAAGCTTTCTCAGGGTCTAGTAATGCTTCAAATAATTCACCAGTTCTTGAGTAGTTTGTAGGCATGAACCTGTAACGCACAAGACAACAAACATTAGAGCTTAAATGTAAAGAATCCTAGCAATTCTTCTTGTTGTAATTAGTGACACCGTTAATTCCCCGGCAACGACGCCAAAATTTGATCATGCCCAACTATGCATCCTAAGAGGTCTAGCGATCGTTTTAAATATAGTGCGGTTTACAAGTCCGGAGTCGAATCCTACAGGGAATTAACCTACTAATCACAACCACTAGTTTCGCAAGAATTCAAGTAATCAACCTTCAGAAATATTGAGTAATGAGTTGAGTGTTTACTAGCTAAGAGCAAAGTATTTAAAAAGCTGTAATTTTATTACTAACAAAGCAAGTATTGTAGACAAGATTGGAAAAGTCTAAGGTTTTGATTTTCCCAATTGTCGGAATCTCTTCCGCTACGTTTCCTATAAATTCGTCTAAGTATTTTATACCAATCGTGAGTACTTTGGATGTCGTAGTTCTCTCTCGAGCAACTGCCACAATTTACTAGATGTGTTCTCTCGAACTACGATAGCTGGCACTAATTTCCCGCTCACTACATTCCATCAAGGGTTCCTTATCTCTAATCTTGCCTTTAAACCTTCCGTATTGATTTCTCAAGTATTTTAGGAGTGATGTTGTTCAACAACTACCTAAATGCATACTCTTTCTCGAGCTGTACACACTAAATAGGCACAGTCAATTGAGAGCCCTTCAACCAACAACTATAGTAATATAGTTGAACAAGTAGAGAAAAGTAAATGGCAAATTTATATTAAATGCGGTGGAAAAATCATCCTTCAATAGGTTCCATCAAACCCTAGGTGAAAACTTAGCTACTCATAATTGTTTGCACAAATACAAGACTAGAATTCATAACAATGGAAATAGGAAGAAAGAGGAACAAACGCGAAATTGAATCCTTCTCCTTGCTCCAAGCATGTTTTTGCCTCTCCCCAGTCTTCTCTCCTTCAAAAAGTGACTAACTCTCATATTTATATGGTTTAGGGTTGAGTTGGGGCGATTTTTGCTTCTCCTAATTCCGGTTGAAAAAGCTAATTTTTTCTGCTCCGGTTCCGGTCTGGCGAAGTGAACCTTGCTCTGCTGTCCGGAATTTTTCTGGTTTCTTCTACTCCGGTCCCAGTCTGGCGAAGTGAGCCTCGGTCCGCTATCCGGGACTTTTCTCTTCAGCTCTTTTTTTCACCAACTTTTCTCCTATATGATCATTTTCAGTATAAGTTTGTTCATACACATAAAAAACATGTAATGAGCATATTTTCACTTTAAAAATGACGTGAACTCTCTCAACTCATAGAAAAACTAACACACTAAAAATATGGACTCTTCACCCTTTATCAATAATTCCGAGTAGATAGAACTTGCAATCTTGTTTGGGATGATGTAGTTCTTTACAAATTATTCTTTTTTCAGTTTTATCAAGATAGGTGAGAAGGTAAATCAAATTTTCAGAGGTTTCCCATCTATATCCCCAGAAAATCAAAGCAAATAAACCTCTTCCTTATTTGAGAATTATCGATATGCTAATAGTGAAGCAGCAAATTAATTTCTAATTTATAGACAAGCTCTAGATGCATGTGATAGTTCTTTAAATTTTCATGATCAAATTAAATTAATCACGTTTAAATCATCTCGGATAATGAGAAAGCAATAAATATCATTCCTAACTGATAGAAAGACGCAGACAAATTTGACAGAAAAGAAAATGAACTATTAATTGAAGAGACTTCAGCGTTTACTGCTCTTAACCGTCCTGTCACACCTTCTTTTTGTGCGAAAATAAATTTTTTTTTTAATTAAAGTGATATTATTTGAAATAAAATTATTTTATTTTTATTTGTAAAGTCATTACTCGGAGTTATTTAATTAATGGTGTTCCGAATCACCAAATTTGGAATCCCAATACAAGGAAGTTTGACTCTATTTATACTCTGCGAACATAGAAGACCGAGTAAAAAATTCTGTTAACCCAGGAGAAGGTGTGAGACACTTCCGAATTTCGTGGTTTAGCATAATAGCTTAACAAATAATACTTGGCTTTATTATCCGATTTATTACATGTTTTAAGACTTATGTGCAATTTTACCCTTACTGCTTTTATATATATATATATATATATGATATATATATATATATATATATGTATATATATATATATATATATATATATATATGTATATATTGGCCGTTTTAATTATTCATGAAATTATTTGAACAAATTACGATGTCATACACTTATCATTTTGTACATATCGCAAATCACACCGCGTGAAACGCATCCACAATTTGCAACATCTTTAATTTTATTATCTAAAGTTGTAAGGTCAAGTCGCATGATTACGTACTTGAATTTTGGATTTACGTATTATGACTATGTTACGAAAACCGTACTCATAGTCACAATAATTTTTATTAGACGTGCCTAAATTAAATTACTGACTGTTCATGAGTTAAGAATTCTTCTAAGGTTTGAGATTTTTGTAACGTTCCCAACTTATGGAAATTAATTGTGTTTGCCCCAAAAATTGGAAACAAATCAATTGAATTTTGAGCGTGGGAAACGATAAGTAAGTGACGAACTCGATTGAAGACAAATATATGATAAGATAGAGAGGATACAATATTTGAGAAAGATTATGATTGCAAGACTAGGTAGATCAATATATTGCCTTTGTATTTCTTGTTTACAGCCCTTTTTCTCTTTTTTCCAACCCCTGAACCAGTGCCTCAACACACATATATATAGGAAAAAANTCCTTGTGTAGTGGGTGAAACCCACACACGTTTGGTAAAAGTCTTGCAGAGTCAGTGAAAGTACTGCAGGTTAGGTGAGGGGTCTGCACGCAAGGTTTGGTCAGGACAGTGTCATTGACTTTTGAAGGCAGGCCGGTGCAACGGGCATATCGGTCATCACGAGGTGGGGTTCGAAGTGAACCATCGATCATCATATCGGATCTGGCCTCAGCTCCGGTTCCGAGCTCGACATCGGATATCGGTCTGAGCGTCGGTCGAATGGTCCGACATCGATATTGGATGTCGGTTCGAATGTCGATCCTCCACATCCCATCGGTATGGGATGTCGGCTCGAGCTCCGATCATGTGGTTCCGAACATGAACATGGGACGCCGATCTTGGCTTCGAGATTCAACCTCGATCTATTCCTTCATAAGAAAGCTGATTTCGTCATACACAAATTGTTGCAAGTAAAGATTTGAATAGTCATAGAATTTAACACGTTTAACTCGATCAACTGCTCGCAATTATTCTCAAAATACTGATTCATGATTTCAAACCCGATTTCCGTTCGTTAATGTCATCGTAGTTGATATGATGTTATCAAATGCATTTGACTAAGGATTCTTGTTAAAACCTCTAAAGTGGTCCAAACGAGTGAGAAATGGGGTGAAAGAGAGAGCCCGACATGTTCTGATCCTTTTGGAGAAGTCAAAATGCAGTATTACAGACTTCCAGATGGCCTGAAGTGGAGCCCAGGTATCTCAGAGTATTTGAGACACCAAATTATTTGTGCTGCTTCGAATGGGCCAAATATTAAGGCCCAAATGCTTTAGGGAATACAAGAGCCCAAAGACAACCCATCAAATTCGAAAATGAAAGAAATAGCAAGAATTTTCTAGAATATCCACATATACAACAACAACAACAACAACAAATCCAGTAATTTCCCACGAGTGAGGTATGGGGAGGGTAAGATATACGCAGTTGTACCCCTACCTCTGGAAGGGTAGAGAGGCTATTTCCAATAGACCCTCTGCTGGAGAACGACTGAAAAAGAAAAGGTAATTGCAACAAGTAGGAATAACAGCAAGATGAAATAAGATCGAATCCAAGAATGCGGTCAAAACTCTAGGTAGTAATAGCCATCTATGAATAAAAGATATCATACAAATACTAATGCTAGCGAACTGAGTAAGACAAAGAGAAACGCTCGACTACCTACGAACCTTCTACCATAATCTTTGACCTCCACACCCTCCTGTCTAGGGCCATGTCCTCAATCTGCTCCAGTTGCGCCATGTCCCGCCTAATTACCTATCCCCAATACTTCTTAGATATACCTCTACCCCTCCCGCTGCCCACCGAGGCTAACCATTCGCACCTTCTAATTGGGGCTTCTATACTTCTCCTCTTAACATGCCCAAACCATCTCAACCTCGCCTCTCGCATCTTATCCTCCACAGGGGCCATTCCCACCTTTTTCCGAATAACTTCATTTCTAATCTTATCCAACCAGATATGTCAACACATCCACCTCAACATCCTCATCCCATCTACTTTTTGCTTCTTGGTATGAGAGTTCTTGACCGGCCAACACTCTGATCTATACAACATATTTGATCTAACTACAACCTTGTAGACTTACCTTTAAGTCTCAACGGCACATTCTTATCACACAAGACACCGGAAACGAGCCACCACTTCATCCATCCTGCTCCAATACGATGCGTGAAATCTTCATCAATCTTCCTATTATCTTGTATTATAGATCAATCATACTTGAAATTATATCTCTTGGAGATGACTTGCGTATCAAGCCTCACCTCCATATCCCCTTCCTGGGTACCGTTTCTGAACTTATACTCCATGTATTCCGTCTTGGTCCTCCCTAACTTGAAACCTTTAGACTCTAGGGTCTGCCTCCAAACCTTCAGCCTCTTGTCAATACCACACTGAGTCTCATCAATTAAAACTATTTCATTAGCAAATTACATACACTATTGCACCTCACCTTGAATGTGTGTCGTCAATGCGTCCATCGCCAAGGAAAATAGGAACGAATTAAGAGTTGATTCCTAATGCAACCCCATAATCACCAGAAAGTGTCTCGAGTCTCCTCCTACTGCCCTAACCCGAGTCTTAGCGTTATTATACATGTCCTTAATCACCATAATGTAGGCTATTGGGACCCCTTTAGCCTCCAAGTATCGCTAGAGCACCTCTCGCGGGACTTTGTCATATGTTTTCTCTAGGTCAATAAACACCATGTGCAACTTCTTCATCTCCCTATACCGCTCCACCAATCTCCTCACAATGTGAATGGCTTCCATAGTTGAATGCCCCAGCATAAAACCGAACTGGTACTCAGAAATGGACATACTGGTCCTTACCCTCACCTCAACCACCCTCTCCCAAACTTTCATAGTATGGCTAGCAGCTTAATACCCTATAATTATTGCAACTTTGGATATCGTCTTTGTTTTTATACAGAGAAATCATTGTACTCCACCTCCATTCATCGGGCATCTTCTTCGTCCTAAAAATGACGTTGAACGGCCTAGTGAGCCACTCTAAACCTTCCCTACCTGCATTCTTCCAAAATTTCACAGATATTTTATCTGGCCCGGTAGCTCTAATCCTGTGCATCTTACGTATAGCCCCCTCGACCTCCTCTACTCTTATGTGCCTACGATACTTGAAATCCCGGCGCATCTCGGAGTGCTCCAAGTCGCCCAGCACAATGTCTCTATCACCCTATTCATTCAGGAGTTTATGGAAATATGTCTGCCATCTTCATCTAATCTGAGCTTCTTCTATCAAAACTCTACCTTCCTCATCTTTGATACATTTAACTTGATCCAGATCAGGGGCCTTGCCCTCTCTCACCTTGGCTAGCCTGTATAGCTTCTTATTTTCGCCCTTGGCCTCAAGCTCTTCATACTAACGCCCAAACGCCGAAGTAACCGCTAACTTCACCTCCTTCTTAGCCCTCCTACACCCCTCCCTGTTCATCCTCTTCGCCTCGTCGTCCATGCTCTCTATAAGCATCAAGTACGCTGCTTGCTTGGCTTCCACTTTCTCTTGTACCTCCTCACTCTACCACCAATCACCTTTGTGGCTGCCAGAGAAACCCTTCGAGACCCCTAACACTTCTCTCGCGGATACTCTAATACACTCCGCTGTCATGGTGTAGATACACCTCACATCCACAGTCACCTCCTATGAATAACTTCTCGGTGAGCAGAATGCCACATACCAACCCATCAAATTCTTCCCATAAGCGCCTCTTAATCTCCTCGTCCAAAACCCACTTGAGGCGCATAAGCACTAATCACATTTAAAGTAGACCCTCCCACAACTAGCTTAATAGCCATCAACCTGTCGTTCACCACCTAACTTCTACCACTAGCTCCCTAAGATCCCTATCAACCAAGATACCTACCCTATTCTTACCCCTCTCGCGTCCTAAGACCCACAATTTAAACCCATCATCATCTCGAGCCTTCGAACCCACCCATCTAGTCTCCTGGACACATATGATCATTCAAATCTACATCATAGCACTAAAATTGAATTTCAAGTTTTTCGCATACACTAGTAATCTCTTCTATGAACCAAACTTTTCATTTATAGAATTAAAATATATTACAACAAATAGAATTCAAACAATTGATTGATAACTCCTCATGCTTTTGATTTCATTTTGAGCTCAATACTTGATCTCCATTTCACATGTTTTAAAATGTTGATAGTGTTCAAAACTAACTCCTTATGAAACCACTAGATCCACGGCCAACAGCATTAATGCTCAAATTGACCATATATTGATTAATTAATAGATTTCATTAAAAATAAGTTATATCAGCAGCAAATAGACTAGTTTATGAGTGACTTCAAACTACTTTCAATTAGAGAAAAGAGAAAAACAAATAAAACTTCTTAGAGAAGAACAAAGATAAGCAGATCTGGAAATTTAAACACAAAATAGTGCATAAAATTGAGTGCAGCCATGGAATCAAACAGTCAAGTCTTCATTCGCATACTCAAAGAGAATCACTGTTTAAGATTAACATACCTAAAGCAGGAAGTGGGCAATAGATGACCAAATAAAGGTTTGAAGAAACTAAAAGATGGTGTTCAACTACTGAAAATCAATTCAACAGCAGAAATCAACAATAACCTCAGTTTCAAAAACTGCTTGAGAACCTAGAATTTGTTAAAGCAACTCGACAGAAATCAGAATGATTTTTTCAGATCTCTTTCTTTTTTTGTTTTTTTGTTTTTTCTATATCTAAATTTGAATTTCAGAGTGTTTTTGGGAGAATGAGTGAGGATGAGGGAATATGTGTGTGTGTGTGTGTAGGTCTGTCTAAGTGAGTGAGAATGAGTCTTTTTATAGCAGGAATTTTAGGGCAACACCTAGATTTTTCTAATTTATTTTTACCTCTTAAAATTTTTGTTATTTACCCTTAAACCCCAAATTCTGACCCGTTTCTATTATTTTATTTTTTTGTAGAGACAACCCCTTTTCCTTTTCCTAGAAGCTTCTTTCCTAACTAACTAAAATTCCCTAAGCCAATTTCCTACATTGCCCTTTAAAGACCCCTTCTTAACACTTGACTGTCCAAATAAGTGCCCGGGCTTCGAAAGACATGCCCAAAATCAAAAATCCAAACCTTCAAGCCCTTTACAGACCCAAACTACTTAACCTACTTATAAAACAGATTTTTGAATTAAACAAGCAATTTAAACTAACACTTAAACAATCATTAAACTGTTAACAACAAAATCAAAATCCCTTAATGACTAACATATGCAAAATAAGTAAACAAACTCAATTAACTTAGCGACCTAGCAAAATAATTCAATTTAACAAACAAATATGGGAGGCATATCATACTGCAAAAATAGGAAACCTATTCTAAACATATGACTGAGATGATGAAACAGACATAAGAACTTGGAAATGGAAAATACTAGACGATACCTTCTCGAGAACCTCAATTTAAAAAGGGATTAATGACTTCTGGCCAGTCAATGATGAGTTGACCGGCATCGGACTCCAATGAAACCTACTGAAATTGACATCAATTAACAGATCTTATCAATATCGATTGAACGATATCTATTCCAACTGGTTATGGCCACAAATCAAACGAAAACTTGACAAAGGGTCAAGTGACAGCTAGGGTTTCAGTTCCTAGATCCATAAATCGAAGAATTCTTGGGAGATTTTGGGGAGTAAGGTTATGGTATTTGGAAAGAGAGGAAGAGGGAGGTTGTCTGGTGTTAATTTGGGGTTGATTGGTAGTGAGCCGCCGCCAAGGGCGATTTCTGGCGGCGGCGAGGCAGAGAGTGAAAGAGATGAGGAATAAGGAGTCTCTATGGTTAGGAGGGCGTTTCAGATAGTTATATGGGATGGGGCAGGTCAGTTCGGGGCTGTTGGATCAAATGAATTGGAGGGATGAGATTAAACGGTCCCTAATCGGTGTTGTTTGGTTGGTCTAAGTGGTAAGGGTGTTTGGACGCGTTTGAAGTGGACTGGGCGGGTGTGTTGTGAGCTTTGGGCCATTGATTTTAATTGGCCCAGTTTCGATACAAGACTAAGCAACATTTCTTTTCTTGTCTACTTTGATTTCAAATTTGACCACTTATTTAGACATATCCATCTTTGAACCAATTTTGCACAATTAACCTACTTTCCTATTTATCTAAAAATTGGACTAATTGCAGTAGAAATTGACCAATTAACTAATTAAATTCAAAAATGCAAAAATGCAAAAAAAAAAAAAAAAAAAGCAAGAGTGACTAATTTATATTTTTATGATTTTCATGTATTAACTATGCAGTTAATATGTAATTAAATCCTAAAAATGCAATTAAAACCTAAAATGTTATGAAATAAAGATTTGAATATTTTTATGGCTGTTTATGATTTTAAAATATTAAATATGCACCACAATGTAAATAAATACAAACAAACAAATAAAGAGAAATTCCTAGAAATTCTATAAAAATCAAAGACAAATAGAAAACTATTTTATGAATTTTGTAGGAGTATTTTTCATAGGGCAAAAATTATGTGCTCACACGTCCCATTTTATGTAAAGGTGTTCGAATTTCAAGAGTCAAACGAATTACTGTTTAATCGTAATTGTTTTATAGGGCTTTTAGATATTTTGAATTATTAATTACTGTGACTTATAATACTTTTTATATAGTTTTCAAATGTAAATTTTATTTCAAAAAACTGAAAACTTCGATATCCAAATGCATGATCAAAATTAAAAAGTTTGAATCTGGAAAAAAGAAAAGTGACATGTTTACCCTAAAAATTGGATAACAATTGAATTTATACGCGATTTTAAGGATATGTGATCTAATTTGATACAAATGATGAATAATCAAATTGAAATTAAAATTAAGTAATAAATAAAGGAATGAAAACCACCCAAGCTAGACAACAATGACCATGTTGGTTGATCCTTCTTAGGCAGGCATCAATTATAATTGAAATAGGAACAAGATAATGAAATAATATTTCAAGAGACCAATCTTATAGCTGTATTTTTCGATATCAGGAAAAAGTGTCCCTAAAAACAATTAGATCCCCCTCCTTTATATAGTAGGGGAATCCTACATTTGGTACAACTCTATATAAGGTAAAAAAATCTCATGATTTGCTAATTAATCGGTTCCATTAATTTATGCCGAGATTCTCGTCGCGATGCTCGCCTCATTACGGATATTTTGGCTTTCCATTATTTAGGTTCGGCAATCTTCCCTTGAGCATTTTCGGGATCGGGGTCGGGATCGGGATCGATTTCGGATCACGAGGTCGGTGTTCTCAGGGTCAGACATTCTGGCCTCGTGTTTCGCTACAATGAAAGTCGGGGTCGATCTTCAACTCTTCGCATTCCGAACCCGTCCTGCCGTACAATAGTCGATCCCAATTTCGACCATATATAGTCAAGCCCGATTTCGACCATATATAGTTGGACCCGACTTTGACCGTATACAGATAGCCTCCTCGTTTTTCGGAGAGCGACAACGAGAAATGATATGAGCCTCAGATTCTCTCCATACGGGCTTCGATTCTCACTTTGATAAATGGTGATAGACTCATGAAGTACGCGATAAGAAAATTAAAAACGTCCTATCAGAAAATCCTTTTAAAGTACTAAATGTGTGCCGGTTGATGTTTTGCCGCTTCGAGATGCGGCCCGCCGTTTTATAAAACTATAATTACCCTCATTCATTCTTTATATTCAAACGTTCGAGCTCCTTTACAGAAACTTCATCATTCTTATCTTCAAGACCTCCTGCCTTCTGGTTTTCTAAAAGTATTTCACAAGATGTCTACGGATTATATCTCCTTCATATCAACATCTTTTTCCTTCTTTCTCTATTCAAAGATAATGGCAAAGACTTCAAAATCCGTTCCCCAAAGAAAAACTCCCTCTTCTTCTCAACTTGTTGAGAACGTTTCGCCTGTCGTCACCGACGAACCTATACCGGAACCCCTTCTAAAGGCATTTATACCCACGGGGTGCTCAATCGGAGCCAATTTCAAGGTTGAAAAACCTTCCTCAATACCAAGCCGGTGCGAACCGGTCATGAGATATATCTTTTCAATCACCGACAGCGTTCTCGAGAAGGTCAAGGAAGACCGCAACTGGGTCGGCAAGTGCGTGGTGGTTCCTGCTCCTGAAGAAGCAATTACTACCTACGTGGAAGGTTTTTTAAGTGTTTACACTTATCCCTTCACGTTGGGCCCTATGGACCCGGTCATTATTGCCTTTTGCAAAAGGTACGAGGTGACCCTAGGCCAAATTCATCCTTCATTCTGGAGGATAGTTATCCTTCTCCGTTCTTTCGTAAGTAAGATTGAGGGGTATCCTTTCACCCTCGATTATCTCATGCATTTGTACAGTCCCCGAATCTATCAAGCGGGATTAATAAAACTTGCTCGTCGGGCAAGCAAATCCCCGTTCTCAAGTATTGATGAGGATCAAGATTGAGGTTGGTTGGTTCAAATTGTTCGAGTGAAAACATCATACCTAATCCCGGCAGAGGATATGCCATTTCCTGAGAAATGGAATATGAAACGTAATTATCACCTTGCTTTTTAGAAATTTGTTTACCGTTTTCCCTTTCGCCCTTCCTCTTATCAATTTTCTATGGTACAGCTATTTCTCGGCTGCCGGGTGCAGTTCCTCATCTCAAAGAATGGGTCGAGCGGATCGTATCCCAAAGACCATAATCCGAGCGCACATGGCGCGAGCTTTCGAAATGCCCGATGGAAGGCCCGACTTCATGGTGAGATAAGTTATATTCGAGTTTAATTCTTTACACTATAATTCTAACTTGTTTTGCTTCTCTTTTGCAGGTTTATCAAAAGATGTTGCAATGAGACCTCCACCCGTGGGCGGTGATGTTCCCAACAAGCCCCCTGTTTCATAGCAGGATAAAGAGAAGAAAAGAAAAAGGGCTTCAAGTTCCCTAGACCTCGAGAAGAAGAGACCAAGGAAAAGATTGGCTTGTATGCCCAAGAGGAGTGCAAATGGTCGAGCATTATCTCCGGAATCGCTATATTGATTGAGGGATGAGTCCAAGGAGGAAGAACAGGACTTTGACCTTGTGGCTAGTGTGCCGCCACAGTCTGAAGGGCAAGGCCCTCTGCACCGGGGGTTAGCGTAGCGGGTCTTCATCGATTGGGGGAACCCCAGGTGGAGACAAGAACTGAGTCTTCCTCAGATACGAGGAGAGCACCACTTGGAGTATTGGGTCCGATTAAGATGGTTGATTCACCATCTTTCTCGAAAACAATGTTCAACGAGACCCAAATAGCAAAAGAACGCTCCCTGGATGGAGATCATAGATCGAAAGACCCTTTCCGTGGTATTTTCGATGGTGTGGATTCAATGGCCATGGAAGATGTTCTTGGGCTCGATGACTTAGAGGTACTGAGGAAGAGCTCATCTTCCGATATAAGCGAGACTTCCTTTAGTCCAAAATTGGTCGATCGGTTTCCCGTACCGAGTGCTTACCCTGATCGAAAAAGCTCCATATCTTTTACCCTTCCCGAGGATGCTCGGGTTATTTCCGCCCTCGTCGAGGTGACCAGTTATCTTCAGTGCTTGGTGAATAAGGAGGATCAGGAAAAAATAACGAGGTGGATGCGCCCTTCCTGTTCAACGAAGCTCAACAGGTGCTGAATCAGGTAACTTTCGATGTTCTTTACTCGATGTCCTTTGTTATGTACTTTAAAATTTAAAGTAATTTTCCTTTATGCTTTCAGCCCTTAGTACTTCACCATGAGGCTTTTCTCCGATTCCTAGAAGAGTCAAATGCTATGAGGCCAAGACTCGGGAGCTCATTAAGAAAATAAACCTCGAAACTTCTCAATGAGCGGCTGGAAGGGGAGGTAAACAACCTCCGTGCCGAACTGTAGCTTGCCTAGAAGGATAATGCTGACTTGGTCGAGCAGGTAGGGAAAACCTTGATCGGATCGATCAACTTCGAACTAAAATGAATGTGGTTAAATCTGAGGCCGACGAGTGGAGGATCAAGATGGGTCAACTGGCCTCGGAAAAAGAGACATCTCGGGCACAGTTAGCTTCAGGAGAGGCTCAGCTCAAAGCGGCAAAGGAGAAAACCGAGGCCCAAACCAAGGGTGCCGAGGAGCTTTAATCTCGGATCAGTTCGGTTATATCAGATCGAGATAATCTGGCTAAAGAGATAAAATTGGCCAAGTCAGAAGCTGCCGTGATCAAAGTCGAAGTTGATGAAATGGTGGCTCAATATAAGGATGATGTTGAAGCTACTCAAGACCATTCAAGGAATATGGTTGACCATATGAGGTGGCAATCTCGCAGGCTTGCCCTTGAGGAAATTCACACTCGAGGCTTTGATTTATCGGCGGAGATCGAAGATGCCAAGGTAGCTGAAGCCGAGGCCAGAAAACTAGCCTTTCCAGAGGAGGAGGATTCCGAGGATTCAGTCGGGTCTGAAGAATAAGAAGACCTCAGAAGTCCTAATATCGAGGCGGGATCCAGTCAAGACCAAGTCGCTCTTAATCGAGTTTTATCTCTTTTCTTGTTTAATATTGTGTATCAAGATTGCTCGATTTATGTAAAAGGGATTTTTGATATATATGTATATAAGGCTTTCTTTTCACAACTTTCGAATTTTCTCTTTACTTTTTTATTTGGATTTGCAAAGATCGAAATGACTTAGCCTTTGAGTACTACTACTCGGAGTGGCCTCAGCCTTTTGATTCGGGCATTGCAAAAATCTGCGATGTGCCCTCGAGTACAATTAATTAATATGGCCTTAGCCTTTTAATTTGGGCGTAGCCAAATAAGCTTTGTACCATCGGGTTTTGTTAACCCGGTATGGCCTTAGCCTTTTAATTCGGACGTAGCCAAATAAGCTTCTTGCCCTCGAGGACTAATAACTTGGACCGTCTAATTTTGTTTTTCGAACGGCAGTCCCTGAGCGAGAGAGTGATTATTCGAACTCAGGGAATTCCTTTAAGGAAAAGTTTTAAAAGACAAGGTATTTGCAAAGAACAGATTTCACTTTATTTTGCCATGTATGTGTACAAGTTTTGTGTCAGGGTTCGATCAGTCTATTTGAGCACGATTCATTTGACCATTTAGCCCTTACATTGAATATTATTGATCTTTAACCCTTCAATTCTAAAATTTCTTTCCATGCTAAAGTGGCTCCCCAGTATTCGGGGTTGATCGAAGATAGGCCTCGAATGCTGTTGTCACCGATTCGCTATCGGCCTTCGAATCTAGGTTAGCACGATTTACTTGTTACCTCATTAAAAACCTGCCGTAAAATCCATTTTGGGACAAAACCAGTCCAAGGGAAAAAGAGTGCAACGCGCGCTTTCAGACCTAATATCTCGTATGGCCCGTTCTTCGATACCTACAAGTGTTAGTTCGTAATGCAAAATAAAAGAAAAAATAAAGGACAGGGTCGTACCTTAGCAATAATACCATTTTAAGTGAGTTATATTCCAGTTGTTCGGTAGTTTTTTACCATTCGTCATTCCGAGCTTGTAAGATCCCTTTCCAGTGATTTTAACGATACAATAAGGTCTTTCCCAGTTTGGTCCTAGTTTTTCCTCGTTCGGACTCCTTGTGTTCGGCATGACCTTTCTTAATACTAAGTCCCCGACGTTGAAGTATTGAAGGTTGGCCCTTTTATTGTAATACCTCTTGATCCTTTACTTTTGAGCAGCTAATCGAACAAGGGCGGCTTCACGTCTCTTATCTAACAGCTTTAAGTTCGTATGCATGGCTTCGTGGTTTGATTTCTCTATTACATACAGGAACCTGATACTTGGTTCCCCGACGTCGATCGATATCAAAGCTTCGACGCCATAGACCAGAGAGAACGGGTGGCTCCGGTGCTGGATTTCGCAGTTGTACGATATGCCCATAGGACTTCGGGCAATATTTCCTTCCATCTCCCTTTGGCATCGGTTAACCTCTTTTTGAGGTTTTGGAGTATGGTTTTGTTGGTAGATTCGGCTTTTCCATTCCCACTAAGGTGGTAGGGTGTCGATAGGATCCTTTTCATCTTGTGATCTTTAAGGAATTTGGTTACTCTGCTGCCAATGAATTACTTCCCGTTGTCGCATACGATCTTGGCTGGTATTTCAAGTCAGCATATGATGTGATCCCAAATGAAATCGATGACTTCTTTTTCCCTAACCTTCTCATACGCCTGAGCTTCCACCCATTTAGAAAAATAGTCAGTCATAATTAGCATAAATTGAGCTTTACCTGGTGCACACAGAAGGGGCCAACGATTTCCATCCCCCACTTCATGAACGGCTATGGTGATAAGACTAAGTGGAGCATCTCCCCGGGTTGATGGATCATCAGGGCGTGCCTTTGGCATAAGTCACATTTTCGAACGAATTCCTTTGCGTCTTTTTCCATATCGACCTAGTAAAAACCGGCTCTGATTATTTTCCAAATCAATTACTCGGCGCCTGAATGGTTCCCACAGGTACCTTCGTGGATTTCCCTTAAAATGTACTCAGTATCACCCGGTCCCCGACATTTCGCGAGTAGGCCATTAAATGTTCTTCTGAACAAGATTCCGTCTTCGGACAAGCTGAATTGGGCCACCTTTGTATGCAAGGCCCTCGACTCTTTTGGATCCGAGGGCAGTTTACGGGAGCTGAGATATTCTACATATTTTTTTTCCTCTAATCCCAAGTTAGGCTCGTCAAGTTGATCTTAGCGTGTCCTTCTTCCACTACTGACCTCATAAGCTGTACGACTTTTCCCGAGTCAAACTCGTCGTCTTCGATCAACGACCCGAAGCTGGCGAGGGCTTCGGTCTCGCTCTTTTGATCCCGAGGTATATGTTTTAAGGTCCACTCCTTGAACCGATGCAATGTCACGTGCAGTTTGTCTAAGTACCTCTACATCTGTTCCTCTCTAACCTCGAACGTTCCATTGACTTGATTTACCACAAGAAGAGAGTCGCACTTGGCTTCGATCACTTCCAGTCCCAAGCTCCTAGCTAGTTCTAAACCTGCAATCATGGCTTCATATTCGGCCTCGTTGTTAGTCAGTTTCCCAGTCTTAATAGATTATCTAATTATATTACCTGTTGGTGGCTTCAATACGATGCCAAGTCTAGACCCCCTTGTGTTCGAGGCACCGTCTGTGAAGAGGGTCCATATTCCCGAAGAAGTTCCTGAGTCAACTAACAACTCTCTTTCAACCTCGGTATTAGGGTCGGTGTGAAATCGGCCACAAAGTCTTCCAACACTTGAGATTTAATAGCGGTCCGAGTTTGATATTCAATGTCGTACCACTTATTTCTATGGGCCATTTGGCCAATCTGCCCGAGAGCTCGGGCTTATGCATCACATTTCTTAATGGGTAAGTCGTTACGACGCATATGGGATGACATTGGAAGTATGACTTTAGTTTCCTAGAAGCGCTTAACAAAGCGAGTGCCAGCTTTTCTAGGTGGGGGTACCTATTTTCGGCTTCGCCTAAGGTTCTGCTGACATAGTAAATTGGAAATTTCGTACCTTGTTCTTCTCGAACTAGGACTCCGCTTACCGCTATCTTCGAAAGCGCCAAGTAAAGGTATAGTTGTTCGTCCGCCTTTGGTGTATGAAGCAACGACGGGCGAGATAAATACCTTTTGAGTTCTTCCAAAGCTTGCTGGCATACCGGGGTCCATGAAAAGTTATTCTTCTTTCTCAAAAGTGCGAAGAACCGGTAGCTTCTATAAGACGACCTTGAAATAAATCGCCCCAAAGTGGCTATTCGTCCGGTCAACTTTTGCACGGCTTTCACATTGTCTATGATCGTGATATCTTCGATAGCTTTGATCTTTTTAGGGTTGATCTCGATCCCCGATTCGGCACCATGAATCCGAGAAATTTACCTGAACCCACTCCAAATGCGCCCTTTTCCGGGTTCAGCTTCATGTTGTACTACTTCAGTGTACTGAATGTTTCCTGCAAATGTCTTAAATGGTCCTATGCTCGCAAGAACTTAATTAAAATGTCATCAATATAAACCTTCATTGTCTTCCCTAATTATTTATCGAACATTCAGTTTACTAGGCATTGATATGTGGCACCAGCAATTTTTTAACCCAAATGTCATCACATTATAACAGTATGTGCCATATTTAGTGATGAAGAAAGTTTTTTCCTGATCATCTGGGTCCATCCGTATTTGGTTGTAGCTGGAGTATGCGTCAAGAAAACTAAGGGTCTTGTGGCCGGCAGTAGCATCGATCATGCGGTCGATGTTGGGCTAGGGAAAAGAGTCTTTAGGACATGTATTATTCAAGTCTTTATAATCTACACACATTCTTAATTTATCCCCTTTCTAGGGACTACCATTACGTTAAGCAACCAATCCGGGTATTTAACCTCCTGAATAGACCCTATCTTTAAAAGTTTAGTTATCTCATCCCTGATGAACGCATGTTTGATTTCGGACTGGGGCCTCCTTTTTTTTTTAACCGGATGGAACTTCAGCTCCAGGCTCAGCTTGTGAGTGGTTATCTCCGATTGGATACCTATTATATCGAGGTGGGACCAAGCGAAGTAGTCTTCGTTAGTTGTAAGAAATTGAATAAGTTTTGTCCTAAGCTCGAGGCTCAACCTGGAGCCCAGGTATACCTTTCGTTCGGACAAGTCTTCTCGCAGCATAACTTGTTCCAGTTCCTCGACCATCGATTTAGTGGCATCAAAATTATTGGGGGTGATAAAAGATCTAGGAATCCCATAATCATCATCCTCGAAATATGCTTGTTTGTTCATATCTGTCGAAGATGGTATCTGTGATTGCTATTTTGTCCTGCCTTCGATCACTTAGTTTGGAATAGTTTGTGTTGGCGTCACCTCTTCCACCGCGAAAGTCTTTCACATCTGGTTGCTCCCCGTAGACTGTTTTAACTCCATCGGCGTCATAAATTTCAACGCCTGGTGCAGTGTCTAAGGTACCGCCCTCATGTCATGGATCCATGGTCTCCCGAACAGAGCATTGTATCTCATCTCTCCTTCGATCACACAGAACTTTATTTCTTAAATGGTTCCGGCGGTATTTATTGGTAACGTTATCTCACCCTTGGTGGTCTCACATGACATGTTGAACCCGTTAAGAACTTAGACTATAGGTACGATCTGGTCTAACAGGCCAAATTGCTCCATGATCCATGATCAAATTATGTTGGCCGAGCTACCTGGATCGATTAACACACGTTTAGCTCTAACTTTATGTATGAGTACAGATATTACCAATGCGTCATTGTGGGGTTGTACAATCCCTTCTGCGTCCTCGTCGTTGAAAGATAAAGTTCCCTCTAGCGTGTAATCCCGAGTACACTTTTCCCTATTAATGGATATTTTGGTGCGTTTCAACATTGGCCCCTGAGGGGTATCGACTCCACCGATAATCATGTTGATCACGTGTTGAGGTTCTTCTTGGCCCGTCTGTTTGTCAGAGTTTCTGTTCTCAAAATTATTTTTGGCTCGGTTGCTCAGGAACTCTCGAAGATGTCTGTTATTGAGTAGCGGGGCTACTTCCTCTCTCAGTTGCCGACAATCTTACGTTCTATGACCGTGAGTGTCATGATATTTGCATATTTGGTTAGCATCCCTTTGGGTTGGATCAGATTGTAGTGGTCGAGGCCATTTATCATCTTTGATGCGACTGATAGCCGATACAATGGTGGTAGCATCGACATTAAAGTTGTACTCCGATAACCGCGGTGCTTCTTTATGCCCGATGGGCCATTCGAAGCTGCTTTAGGTCATGAGCCTCCGGCTGCTCTGGTCTCAGTCATTTCTCCTTTCATTTCTTAGGGAGGTTTGCCCGGATACACCGATTTTTCTATCCCCGTAATATGACTGATGTTGATATTTGTTCGATCTTGGTTCGTGATAAATATCCCTTCTGATTTTGTCAAAAGCTCTAACGGGACAAATAGATCTCGAAGGGGCTCTGAGCTGATCGTCTTCAACTCTGATTTTGTTATATATGTCAGCCCATGTAACAGCCAGGTATTCTATTAAGTTCTTCTTTAGTTGTTGTGAAGCTGCTGAGCTTTGAATATTGAGTCCCTACATGAAAGCTTGAACAGCTCAATCGTCAGTGACTGGCGGCAGATCCATCTGTTCCATTTAGAACCGAGACACAAACTCGCTGAGCATTTTGTTATCCTTTTGCTTAACTTTAAAAGGTCCGATTTTTGTGTTTCAACCTTGATGGCACCCGCGTGTGCCTTCGCAACAGAATCTACAAGCATAGCAAATGAGTAAATAGAATTAGGAGGTAAATTATGGTATCACATTATGGCTTCCTTTGAGTTCTCCCCAAATTTCTTCAGCAGAACGGATTCGATCTCATCATCCTCCAGGTCGTTCCCTTTGATAGCACATGTATACGAGGTTACATGCTCGTCGGGTCGGTCGTTCCGTTATACTTGGGATTTCGGGCATACGGAATTTTTTGGGAATCGGCTTCGGAGCTGCGCTCGGTGGAAAAGGTTTTTGCATGAACTTCCTGGAATCTAAGCCTTTTAACACCAGGGTGCCCCTGGGATTTGATCTATCCTGGAGATGTAGGTTTCCACCTTCTTGTTATTTGCCTCGATCTTCTTCTCCCCTGATTCTATCCGTTTTGTCAGTTCCTCGAGCATCTTCATAATTCCGGGGTTTGCCCCCGATTCACATTCATTTGACCTTCCTACGATCGATCCATCCTTGTGGATAATTTCGTGGGAGGGGCGGGGCTCAATCCTGTTCGAAATTTGGCTTCGATTTTGTAACTAAGCTATCACCGCTTGTTGGACTTGTAACATTTCGAAGATCATCCGGAGGCTGATCCCCTCCCCTTCAACATTTTAGGGTTTTTGATTTACTGATCAGACTCCTCTATGAACGCTATTTAAGGGGTCGGTAGGCTGATCCGCATCAACCTCGCCACATGTGAATTAACATCAATTGGGACCTCGTTACCAGGTGCTATGTTGTTATTTCGCCTTGGTGATTGGACTCGTTGTCAATGTGTAGAGGTGCCGATAGAGAGTTTGATATTTTTGTATTATAACCTGGAATCAATGACACTTCAAAGAGTAAGTGTGAAGCAGTGTGTGCTATGAAAATTTGTATCAAATAACCACTATTATCCTTAGCCCCACAGTGGGCGCCAAACTGTTTACCCTCAAAATCGGATAACAATTGAATTTATACGTGGTTTTAAGGATACGTGATCTAATTTGTTACAAATGACGAATAATCAAAATGAAATTAAAATTAAGTAATAAATGAAGGAATGCAAACCACCCAAGCTAAACAATGATGACCACGTTGGTTGATCCTTCTCGGGCAGGGATTGATTACAATTGAATAGGAACAAGATAATGAAATAATTTTCAAGAGACCAATCTTATAGCTGTCTTTTTCGATATCAGGCTAAAGTGTCCCTACAAATAATTAGACCCCCCTTTTATATAGTAGGGGAATCCTACATTTGGTACAACTCTATATAAGGTAAAAAATCTTCTGATTTGCTAATTAATCGATTTCACTGATTTATGCCGAGATTCTCGTCGTGATGCTCGCCTCATTACGGATATTTTGGCTTTCCGTTATTTAGGTTCGATGATCTTCCCTTGAGCATTTTCGGGGTCGGGATCAATTTCGGATCACGGGCTCGATGTTCTCGGGGTCGGACATTCTGACCTCGTGTTCCGCTTCGATGAAACTCGGGGTCGGTCTTCAACCCTTCGCATTCCGAACCCGACCTGCCGTACAATAGTCGATCCCGATTTCGATCATATATAGTCGAGCCCGATTTCGACCATATACAATTGGGCCCGACTTTGACCATATACATGTCACATAAATTGGGATAGAAAAAGTACTATTAGTCTATTACTTGTCACAAAGAATGGGAAAATTCTTGCTGTTTCTTTCTCAATCACAAATTAGTCTTGTGGCGCTTAACTTGTATTTAGTACTTTAGTAGATTGTGTTGCCTATATTAAGCAAAGGAAAATTTAACTCGCTGAGAAGAATGGGAAAATAATAAATACGTAGAGGCTGATATTTTCCTGGATCTGGAAATGAATGGGTTAAAAAAAATAACCAAAACAACCCACTCAACTAGACTTCATCTTTCACTTCTAGCTTACAGAGTGAACCGTTGGAACAGTGACAAAGCTTATCGACGATGGTCGATTCACCGTCATCAACCGGTGGAAAACCACCGGACCAGCCCCAAAATTTTCCCCATGTCCTTGCGCAACATCCCCAACAAGCAGCACTTCAAAATAACTCCCCAACAGTTACAGATTTACAAAATAGCAGTGGGTTTACTGTAGCGATGAATCGCCAGGGAGTTCCTAACACTTTCTCTCCTTCTTCAGGTCCACATGCAGAAGATTCCACCATGGTTAGTGAGAGCTCTGACCAACAGAACAGTCGAAAACCAAACTAGTTGGTTGCGGATGATTCCATGAACCAAGTTGCTCAAAACCAAAGCGAAATGACTACTGATGTTCAGAAGAACATTTCCCACCCCTCAATTTCTAATTTGATTGAGCCACTCTTCACAATAGTGCAAAAGGAGAACCTGACAGTGTTGAGCACACCAGGTGTTCGACAAAATGCCAATGGCACTGTACCAGCTCAATTGTGTGACCATTTCACTCCTCAACCTCCCCAAGGTCATAAGGAAACTAATCGTCAAGCAAAAGCACAAGGTTTGCTTCAAAAAGATGATGTTCAAATTATTTCTCCCCCCACTATAATGCCGCAGGGTAGCAGTGCTAGTGTGATACCACAGTAGCTGTACAAAGCTCACCTGCTGTCCCAGGCAACCCCTATGACTACAAATCCCACAAGCTAAGATCCTATAAGCACTAGTAAAGCAGCTAGCCTTATGACTACTACAGCAGCAGCACAACCTGCCCAACAACAATAGCAGCAGCTGCTGCAAACTGATATACTCGTCTCTGATGTTGGTAAGCACACTGCGACACTGCCATCAACCTCAGCCCAAGCTCCCATCAAGGTCTCCTCCAACTTTGATAAGCCAAAACATCCCAAAAGAAGCCTAAAACCACCAATTAAGGACACAGAACCAAATAATTCACACACACCAGCAACCCAAGCCGTAACAGTTAATACCAGCAAATATCAACTTCCTAGCACTTCCACAAAACCCAAAATTCAAGCCAATACCACTCCTCCTCCACCTACTGTCACACAATCATATGTCACTAGATTAAGAGCCAGACATGAGGCAGAAATTACCCCAATCCAATTCACCCCACCAGTCATTACCACCAAACAAGGCAGGCCTGCTATGCTTTTCAAAAGAGAGGATTACATGTTCAAGTTTGCAGACAAATGTAAATTCACAGTGATAGGAAAATTCCTCAACACCATGCCAAGAATGGAGGTGATTAAGAAGAGCTTCATAGCTCAAACTGAACTCAGAGGAGGGGTGAAGATTGCACACTTCAATGCCAGGACAGTTTACATAGACCTTGATAATGAGTATGATCACGCCACAATATGGACTAAGCAATACATGTATATACAGGGCCAAATGATGAAATTGGAAGCATGGAATCCAGCATTCAAACCCAATGAGGACTCGCTAATAGTCCCTATATGGATTGTTATCCCAGAACTACCATGGAATCAATATTATATGGAGATTCTAACTCCTTTGCTATCTCCTGTTGGTAAAGCCCTGTTCCTGGATCTTGCCTCATTTTAAAAGACCATAGGCAGTGTTGCTAAGATCAAGATGCAGATTGACCTCACCAAAGACTTACCTACACATGTATGGCTAGGATATAATGATGATGTCAATGGAGAAGGTCAATGGCTCCAGATTCAATATGATAACCTCCCACAGTACTGCTCATACTGCAGGCATCAAGGTCACTCGCCTCAAACTTGTAAATTTAAGCTGAAAGAAAAGGAAAACCAAAGAAGAAAGGAGGATTCACCAGCTATAGAGAAAGACTTACCGGCCACAACTCCGAGTCATACCAAAGATAACCAGCACAGGGGTCAACAAAAACCAAAAATGCAAAACTCTAATGTAAATGAATCAGCAAGAGAGCAAAACAGTAACCAAAAAGCTGAGGAGCATCAAAAGAGCAGGGATCACCAAAATCAAGGGGTAACTCCATCAAATGATGAATGGCAAACACAAAAAAAGAAGCACTTTAAAGGTAACTCACAAGCCAACAAGAAGCAACAACAGATATACATGCCAAAACAAAATACAATGCAACTTGTTGATGCTGCAACCATACAGGAAGCCAGCAGAACTACACGGTCAGGTAGACCTTCTACTACTCATCAGGTAACTTTAGAGGTATTGAATTATATTCATAACTCTGGAGATACCAACACTGTATCCCATTCCCATGATCCCCCTATTATACCTGTTGTTAATGAAGTTGATGGAGGAAAGGAGAAAACTAGTTTTTTGCAGGATGGGGTACCTAACGGGGTTGGGATTCCTCATGTTTTGCATGAGTGTGCTAGAGCACAATTGATAGACCATAGGACGGCCCCCCTCAAGCCTCATACAGTTACTGCAATGGGAGAAGAGACATGTGAAATAAACAGCTCAGATGAATACCAAATTGATCAACAGGAAGATGCAATAAAAAGACTCCTAAAAGGGAAAGCCCCCATACTGTCAGATTTCTGCATACAATCCCTTAAATCCAAAAATAAGGCAAGCCAGAAAAAGAGAAAATCCATGAGAAAACAGTCTGCAGGAATCTCTATTAATGAACCTACAACAGAACAACACCTTCAGGAATCTACTACTCCATACCAAACCATAACTGCCAACTTGAAATGGAAACCTGATGTTGATACTGCCAACAAATCACAGACATATAGAGACCTTGTGCCAGATCCCTCCCTTTCACAACCTCTATTACATACCAATGAGCAGGACAGGTAGGACGAACTGAATAAACACACTGCTCTAATAGCTGCTCCACTAGAAGAGTTTCCTCTAAAATATTCTTCACAACATGATGAATATAGACCTATTCTCTCAGAGGATGAGATGAGTGGAGGCTTTGAGGAAGAAGCTGGACTCAGTGATGCCACAGAAGAGGACCAACATTGTGATCTCCTTGCAGCAGCCATTAATGGGGAACACTATCAAAATGCTATCATTCAGAACCAGGGGTTATCTCCTAGAGCATACAACCCATCACCAAGGATCACATGAAACATGGCTGCTAGATAAAGCACTGTCCCACCAAAATCCAACCCCCCTCCATGTTTTAGTGATTAGTACACTTATATGGAATGTCAGAGGTATTAGAACCTTTGGATCCGTTGAGAGACTCAAAACATTAAAACAAATACATAATATCTCCCTCATAGCTATTCTAGAACTATTCCTAGACTCTTCACATACACTCAATACCAAAACCAACTTTCTATGCATCATGTAGCTTCCAACACCAATGACAAGATATGGATATTCTGGGATAAGGATTTCTCTAGTACTATCATAAATCAAGATGAACAGCAAGTCATAATTGAGTTAAAGCATGCTGAAGCTCCTGAAATCTTGCATCTCACAGTCATATATGCTAAATGCAAACCTCCTTTGAGGAGGCCACTGAGGGACAAGCTAAGGAAAAAAGCACAGAACTCTAGTGTACCATGGTGTGCCATTGGGGATTTCAATGTGATTGCATCAATTGAAGAAAAGATAGGGGGTATTCCATACCAACTCAACAAAAGTCTGGAGTTTATGAGCATGATCGAGGATTGTGGACTCACTAACCTTGGATACTATGGACCTAGATACACTTGGTCTAATGGCAGAGGCCCCTGCTCAATTGTATGGAAAAGACTGGATAGGGGATTGGCCAATGACAATTGGCTTGCTGCATACCCTGCCACTACCATTACACATCTAGCATCTACAGGATCAGATCATTGCCCTCTTCTCCTGGAAATCAATGTCAGACAGGATAGTGCCACTAAGTATTTTAAATTCCTGAACTGCTGGACAGAAAATGCAACCTTCCTGCCACTGGTACAGCAAGTCTGGAATACGCCAGTCACTGAAAATGCAATGTAGATTTTTCATCAAAAAACTAAAACACTCTGCAAAGAATTATCCAAATGATCCAGACAGGAATATGGAGATATTTTCCAGAAAGTCAAGGAATTTGAAGAGAAAGTCAGAAAAGCAGAAGAGACCTGGGCACAGTCCAACAAAGAATCATATAGAACAATTGCCCATGAACTCAATGCTCAATATGTCAAACATTTGAAGATTGAAGAGGTTGTCCTGAAGCAAAAAACAAAACTACAATGGTTCAAGGATGGAGATGCCAATACCAAATATTTTGCATAGTCTGATCAGAGGCAGAAGAAGAAAGTTGTATATCCACAAAATCAAAAATGAAGATAATGACTAGCTATATGGTGATGAAGCAATAGGTGAAGCTGCCTATGACCATTTTCACAACTTATTCACTGATCCTAGGGGAGTCATCAGGGAAGATCTTCTATTTTACATTCCTACACCTGATTACAGAAGAAGATAATCATCAACTCAACAAAGATCCTACAATGGAAGAGCTCAGAGAAACTGTTTTCTCAATGAACCCATCCAGTGCTGCAGGTCCAGATGGCCTCAATGGAAAGTTCTTCCAGCATTGTTGGGATATCATCCAGTTTGATCTCTTCAATATGGTGAAGGCATTCTTCTATGGTCAATCAATGCCAAGGTACATGACACAAGCATGCTTGGTGCTGATACCTAAAGTGGAATTCCCTAACACTTTATCAAAATTTAGACCTATAAGTTTAAGCAATTTCATCAATAAGATTATATCCAAGATTATTTCCAAAAGAATTGCACCCATTCTTCCCAATATCATCTCCCCAAACCAAACTGGCTTTATCAAAGTAGAAGCATCTCTGAAAATATTATGCTTGCACAAGAGATTGTTCTGGGAATCAAGAAGCCAAACATAGGCGCTAATGTAGTGATCAAATTGGATATGGCAAAGGCTTATGATAGAGTATCTTGGTCCTTTACATGTATAATGATGAGAAGAATGGGTTTTAGTGAAAGAATCAATGGCATGTATGGAGAACAATGTCCAACAACTGGTACTCTATTACAGTCAATGGCACAAAATTTGGCCTCTTTCACTCCATTAGAGGTCTAAAACAAGGGGACCCTCTAGCACCTTCCCTTTTCATTTTGGAAGCTGAATTACTGTCTAGGATGCTCAACAATCTCACACATGATCAGTTCTTTAATGGCTTTTATATGAAAAAGAGAGGACCTCAAATCACACATCTGAGCTTCGCAGATAATGTGATCATTTTCACCTCAAGCTGCAGAACCTCTTTAAAGAAGATCATGAAATTTCTTCAAGATTATGAGTAGACATCTGGGCAACAGATTAACAAAAACAAAACTCATTTTATGAATGCCCCCTCTGCCTTCCAATACACTACCAGGAGAATTCAGCAGGTCACAGGCTTTACCAAAAAGGAATCCCCTCTAACCTACTTAGGATGCCCCCTATACATTGGCAGGAAAAGGATTATGCACTTCAATAGTATCATCTCTAAAGTGGTAAGTAGGATAAGAGGTTGGCATGGAAGGTTATTATCTTATGGGGGTAGATTAACCTTAATCAAGCATGTCCTGCAATCACTCCCTATTCACTTGTTGTCAGCAGTCACACCCCCAAAAGCTGTCCTTAAACAGATAGAGAAACTGGCAACTAACTTTTTCTGGGGATGAACAAAGAAAAGAACAAATACCATTGGGATTCATGGCACACACTATCATACCCACTGGAAGAAGGGGGCATTGGACTGAGACCTATAGCAAAGATTTGTAAATCTATGGAATACAAACAATGGTGGGGATTCAGAACCAACCAGACACTATGGAGCAATTTCTTATTGGCCAAATACTGTAAGAGATCACACCCCATATCAGAAAATGGAGCTCTGGACAGTCACAGACATGGAGAAGAATGATGATCAATAAAGAAACTGCTGACCATCACATTCAATGGAGACTACACTCAGGAAATTCCAGCTTCTGGTGGGATAACTGGCTAGGTACTAGGCACTTATCTAACTTTAGACAAGGGCATGGCAGGCCCGGCAACACCAAGGTATCATATTACTGGACAGACGGGCAATGGGATATCCAGAAACTCAGTGAAATAACATCTCAAATAGCTCCCCTGTCCATAATCTCACACATTCTCCAAGTCAAAATCCATTATAACCCCCACATTAATGACACGCCAATATGGAAGCCTTTTGCTTCTGGGGAATTCTCTTGTGCATCAGCATGGACTGTACTGAGAGAAAAAAAACCAAGTATTGCTCACAAATAAGATGATATGGCACAAGAAAATACCCTTCAAATAGTCCTTTTGCCTATGGAGAGCATTGAGAAATAAGCTGCCCACAGACGACAGAGTAGCTAGGTTTGGAGCTCCAAGTGTTAACAAGTGTGTAAGTTGCACCAAAGCAGGGAATGAAACAGCCGAGCACTTACTCAACTCAGGTCAATTTGCCCAAATCATCTGAAAACACTTCAATGCACCAGTTGGGATTCAAAATCACAGACAGTCCCTAACAATGAAGTTAATGAACTGGTGGCTGCAAAAAAGAGAGAATGAGGTGCAGAAATTGGCCCTAGACACATTGCCAATCATTATATGCTGGAATTTGTGGAAGAACAGATGTGCAGCCAAATATGGGGGAAAATAATCATCATTTACCATAGCACTGTAGTCAATCACATCTGATCTACTTCTACTGCTCAGAACATCTTATGCTAACATCAAATGACCTGTCACATGGCCAAAAATATACATAGCTATAGAGAGTTTACAGCATCACACCAATGTGCAGCAAGTAGTCTGGTTGAAGCCAACAGCTGGGTATGTCAAAATCAACTCAGATGGCAGTGCTCTAGGCAACCCAGGGAAAATAGGAGCAGGGGTCATCATTAGGGACCAGCAAGGTAATTTCATTCATGCTATTTCAAGTCCACCAGGAGGGGGAACTAATAATTTAGCAGAAACTCAAGCAGCAGTCATTGGCATCAACTGGTGTATGCAAAATAATTACACCAAACTTCATCTGGAAACAGGCTCTAAGCTGCTTACCTAATGGCTAATAGGACAGTCTAAACCACCATGGACCTTAGATATGATAATACATGAAATCAAACATTTGAGCCAACATTGTGAAGGCTTTAAGTGCACTCATGTCCTGAGAGAAGCCAATAGTCCAGCTGATACCCTATCCAAACTGAGCCATGATTCCAACTTCCTAAGACATTATAACAGCCAAAGGGACCTGCCTGCACTCATAAGGGGACAGATTCACCATGACAGTAAAGGCACCCCTGCATTTAGACATAGGAAGTTCAAAAGACTCGACTCCCACCACACATGATGAACACAATGCACCTGGATGATTAACATGAACATATTCTTGAGGGAAGAAACAGTAACTCAACATACTACAAAGTTAGGATACAGTAATATCAGCACAAGCAGTAAGCTGAGCAGCAGACTGTCCTTCCCTTTGATTGCTTTGCTGTTGAAAATCCACTGTTCACCCAACCTAGCTCAAAATTCCCTATTTAAGATACTAACACACAAGCCAAAATCACTAAGCCAACAGGAACCCCCCCCCNCCCCCCCAACATGTCTGCTGAGTTTTGCAGGTACAAGACACAGCAATGCCTCACTGCTGTAGCTACAAAGGCAGTCACTATAACACATGGTGCTACAATCTTCGTAACTGCAACAATTCCCCCACCCCCCCGGCCTTTTCATAGCTCGTTTTCTGCAGGAAAATAGAGCATAAGTAGAAGCATAAGTAGTAAACTGAGCATAAGAAGAAGCAGTATCTGTATCAAATACATAGCTCCAGCAGCAGCATTAAACTGAGCAGCAGACAGTCCTTTTCTTGACTGCTCTGCTGCTGGTTTTCATAGTTGAATTATTGCAAGGAAATAGATCCCTCCAGTGCATTACTAAGGCTAAACATCACAGAAGCAGGTTCCTAGTAACAGCAGCAATCCAACAACTACATAATACCCACAGCAGCAGTAAATTGAGCAGCAGATCCTCAGACTGTTCTACTGCTGCATTCACAGATTTTTCTCAACAGGGAAATAGGCACCTCCAGCAATGCATCAACTACAAAACACCCCCACAGCAGCAGCAAAATAGATCCCTTCAGCAGTGGCAGTAACAGCAGCAAGGAAAATTCAGTCACCACTCCAACAGAATTCACAACTCATAGAAGCAAAACATCTTCACAGCAGCAGTAGCAACAATCCACAACTATGCTTCCTTTGTCAAAACAAAGTTGATGATTGTTACCTTCTACTTGATGATACATCATGTAGAAGATCCTCCTTTTTGCTAGAAATATACCTCATTGTATAGAGAGGATACTATTTCAAACTACTCCCTTAATAGATTTAGGAACATATGTACTTTTTGTATAGATTGACCTAGATTCATTTCACAATGTTTTTGTATATATGATTGTCTGTCGATGTTATAAGATAAAAAATCATTACATCATCATAGGTCTAACCCATCATAATTATCTACGTATACTTGGTTGTCAATTCTCGATGATCAAGAATACACATCTTTCATATTGGGAGGTAAGGTCTATGCCCCCCTCCATCTTTGTAATTATAATTATATATATAAAAATTAACACTAGGCACACTACCTAGTGAATTTGACAAAAAAAATGGGTTAAAATATGCATGAAACAACATAGCACTCAACAAAGACCACGAATGTCCTAATCTCGTGTCTGTACGCAAATATCTTATCTTCTATTACTTTTTCTGTCCCAATTTTTGTAATGCATTTTTCTTTTTAATTTATTTAAAAAAATAATTTTTTTATATTTAAAAATAAATATATATAACTTATTGTATTGGGTCGAATGCAATCGAGTAAAGTTGGGACCGGGTATAATGTGAGACCGGGTCACCCCGGTCCGAAATTAACAAGTCGGACACGTAGGCCGGTACAGCCGAAATGGGGCAACCGATATGGTCGGCCAGGGGATACCTAGTAACACAGGATCGACTTCGGACCGTATATCTCGCCAATCCCGGATATCTCGCCAGGAGTAATTTCCTCTACTGTTATAGCCGTTATGCCATCATTCTAGGATATTCAATCCCGTAATTAATGGGATTTGCCTTGTAATCAGCCTTTTACTTTATTTAGGACTCTTTTATTTACCTATAAGAAGGGCATTGGCCCCCCATTGTAGCACACGATACATTTCAAAGAGAAGAACAATATATTTCTGTTATTATTCATACCACTGTTCATCAAAATACTCCCATATTTCTCATATTTCATCATCAGTTGTTGGATACTTGTGGTTTGACTGTTCTTTTTACTTATTATACTTTAACCTTCTACATATTTTCACATTGTATCAAATTGATTCACGGATCCTTAGCCCCACGAATAAATTCAATTGTTATCCGGTTTCAAGGGTAAACAGTTTGGCGCCCACCGTGGGGCCAGGATATTAGTGAACTTTTGATACGTTTCTCTTTCAAACATAATTTTACACTTGCTCTTTGCAGAATTCTCTGTTTTTCAGGTTACAGATTAATCATGGCACAAATCAACGACGAGTTCGACAACCAAGTTGAAAACAACACCATGCCCGGACATGAGGCCCCAGTCGACGTCAATTCTCAAATGGCGCTCGATGCCAACCAGGCACTCGGCTCGTCGCACAGCGTCTGGGGGGAGAACCGCTCGGGGATTCAACAAAGCGGAGAGAGCGAGATCAATCTCAGGGTAATATTTGACATGCTACAAGCTCAGCAAGCGGCGATAGACAAACTGCAAAGCCGCATTCAGAGCCCGGACAGGGCAGAAAACGTTCCCCCTCAGGCAGCAACCGAGAAAAATGAACCAGTCGCAGCGCAGCCGGATGAGAGCGGCTCGGGGACCAACTCCGGGATCATCAAAATGCTGGAAGAGTTAACT